>KB853721.1:0-14225 GCA_000372705.1 Cerataphis brasiliensis yeast-like symbiont
GTGCGGCACTGGCAGGCCGACACAGAGTGGGTCACAGAGTGGTTCCACAAAACACATTCTGACCAGTCCCCGCTGAGTGGGGGTTGAAGACCTGTCTGACCAATGAAAATTGAGGAATTACCTTCAAGTTATCGTCGTAATAGAAGTCCTTCGGACTGAATAATCACCTTGGCTTGAGCACGGCAAAGCTAATGATATTTGCAGATGGTTCGTTCGCTAACAATCGGGACTTAAGCTCCCAGCTAGGGTTTGCGATTGCTCTAGTCAACAAAGAGAGGAAAGACGGCTCGGAGGACTTCACCGTACGTGGAGTTGCGATCCATTGGTCCTCGACAAAATGCAAGCGAGTTACACGAAGTGTAATGGCCTCAGAGATTTGCGGACTCGTTGCTGGGTTCGATATCGGCTTCGTGATCGCCCACACAATGAACGACATCACGATCCGACTCGGGCTTCCTCGGATCCCATTGATTGTTTGTACCTACTCCCGCTCATTGTATGAGTGGATGGTTGATCTCTCAGCACTTCATTAAGCGTACGAGCGGAGGGAAATTGAGGAGGTACGGTGGATCTCAGGGAGCTCCAGCCCTACGGATGCGATGACGAAAGAGAAGCGCAAAAGGGCCCTGGTAGAGCTTGTGTCCAGGAATGAACTAAGGATACGGCTGGAAGGGTGGGTTCTCCGCCGTGACCAAGGATTCGCGATGCAGGCATGGCGAAAAGAAAGAGACTCAGTGTTAGTGGTAAGGTGCCGGACTCCAGCCTGGCGCCGATGAGGCATGACACCGGTGAGGCCGGGTGACGAGTGTTACAACTCGCCTACTTCGTCTCATCCGCGGTACTGGGCCTCAGCTAAGCTAACAAGCAGATGTTGAATCCATAGCGCCTCGCCCCCAGACCTCCCCCCGTAACCCCCGCCCTGTCCAGCTGGTCCAGCCACGTTCTCCCATCCTCGGAGAACCATAACATCTGCAGCTCCGGCCACCACGTGCCCGGAGCGCTGCGCAAAAGCGCAGTGTTGGCAGCTCCCGTGAAGCCCTCCAAACCACCACTGCCCAGCCGGAATTCTCCTCCACCAAGGCTTACCACTGGTCGAGCTCCCATGGCAGGAGCCGAGGTTGTGCCGAGCCGGAGTGGAACCGTGCGGTTGCGGACTTTGGTGCTTTGGACTTTGTACTGGACTCTGAGTTGACCCCAGGTCTTGTCTTTCTTTCTTCATCTGGGATAGCTAATAGCTAAAAACAGAAATTGGTGAACAAGCTCCTCTCGATCCTCTTACAATAGAGTTTATTCAAGGAATCATGATAATTGATCCTCAAGGGCGATTGTGAAACCACAATGTCGATACCTAACGAGGCGCTCCACAAGGTTCGTTCTTAACCTACGCTATGCTCTGTTTGCGTGCAATGTCTTTGAGCATTGCCACTGGTGTCGTGCCGCAACCTCCATCTCCGCGAGGTTTGGTCTTGTCGGCACTTTCACTAAGCCAAGGCCACTAGTTGGCGCGCGAGATCGAGACTCAGGTCGTGGCCGCGCAATATCAAATTGGCCTGACCCGAACGCAAATTACGTCAAAGCATCGAGAGCAGCGCTTGGTGCGGCTGACGCTGAGCGAACTGTCCAGCTTGCCTAAAAATGCTACTGTCTACCAAGGGATTGGCAAGATGTCGGTCACCGCCCCTCCCCCCCTTGTCATATCAGCTGCAGCTGACCGCCCATAGATTTGCCCTCTCAGACCTACCAAACCTGCGGCAAAAGTTGGACCAACAGACAAAGGACTTGGAAGTTGACATCGAAAAGTTGAATCAGCGACTACTGTATCTTGAAACAACGCACAAAAACAGTCGTGAACATATCGAGCATATATTGCATACCCGCTGAGGTCAACCTCTTGGCCGAGCCTGTCACATCATGCTCAAAACGGAGTTTTAAGTGGCAGATGTTCTAAATTCAATTGCAACCAGCGCTGCCTTTCGACAAGCAGAATTGCGGTCCCTCCACTGTCTCCTGACAGGTGACGGTCGGGGCTTCATCCGCCACTGTCTCGGTTCGGTGGGCAGCAGAGGCAACCAATACCGCGTCTCGGCAATCCACGTCTTATGTTTCTCGAATCGCACGTGTCAGGCCGAATTTTCAATAGATTGCCCCTATTCGTTTCGTCTGACTTGAAGTCTACTTGTTTCAATGGACTCCACGAACCGTTCGAATCGGGCTTAGCTTTCTGGGTTGCTGACAGTCATTTCGTCCCTGTCTGACATGCATAAGATGTATCTAGTACTAAATACTCGTATACATGCAGCAAGATCTTGTGATGTCGAGAGACTCAAATCTATGACAACTTGACCGCATTACTTCGTACTCTGTCTCATAAGCGTAAATGGCTACGCAGTTTGTCCTTGGCACTTTGATATTATGCTGCACAAGCTGTACCGACAATCCACGAATATACTATAGGGTCGTTGGGCTAGGCGCAAGGATAGTGAGGGGCAGCTGACCTCTCTCATTCGCGCATTCGAGGGGATGCCAAAGGCAATATTTCGCTTACAGGTATATCTAGGCGCCATCGCCGCGGGAAGAATAAGTCGACTTCCCACCCCCCCCCTTTGGGCCCTTCCTCCCTTCCCCCGTAAGATCACGGTGTCAACGGTTGCTCTCGTCCAGAATCGTGTTCTGTCTCCCATACAAGCGGGCCTCACATCATCATTTCTATCCCGACTGAATTCTAGGTTGGCTTTACTCGTCTGATACTTCAGAATCATGAGCAGTTACTACGACGATGACGTCGACATTCATGTCCGCCATAGGAACCATTCACCTCAATCCATCCGTTACATCCAACATGATACACGATCCCGAAACTACAATGGTAGCCCGTTGAGCCCCAGCTTTCTGGTTCCTGAACAACACACGGCGTTGACTCGCTCGCGATCACGCGAACGCCCTTCGGTCCCACCAGCAAACCCTATAATCATCAATAACAGTATATATCGTGAGCACTCTTCCTCTGGTGATGACTCTTACGACGATCGTCACCCGCATAGCCAAGTCGACCGTCGCCATTTTCACAGGTCTCCGTCCCATTCTGGGTCTCCATCCCACTCTCGATCTCGGTCGCAATCAGGCACATACAAATCACGCGAGGAATGGGAGGCCGAACAGAATCGGCATGATCTAGAAAGACTTCGGCTTGCGCCGTCACGCACCATACAAGAACAGCGATTAGTCAACCAGTGCCGCGAGGGCGCCGAGTTGCGGCAAGCCAAACGTGAATTAGATGAAATCAAGAGGCGGGAAGCCCAAGCTGCGGAAGAAGAACGCATAAAGAAAGAGCTAGAGTTGAAGCGGTTGAAAAAGGAAGAAGAGATGGAGGAGAAGAGGCGTCGTGACAAGTTGTCGGCCGAAGCTGTCGAACGCTACAAGCAACAAGAGGCCGATCGCGTCCTTCGAGAGAAAAAAACAAAAAGCCGAAAATGACAAAGAATATAAGCGTCGTCTCCAGGAAGATCTCATTCGGTCGGGTCTCGATGAGAAAGCCATTGCTGCCATAGTCAACGAGCAAAAGGTTCCTAATCAGGTCTCCGATCCACGGGGCAAGCGTCCCACGTATACGCGCATGGCACGCCGGCACTTGTCCATTGAGACATTGCGAACGTTCAACGTCGAATTCGACCTTGACAGCGTGAGTATCTACCGCTCACAACTGACCTACACCACTGTCTGACATGTTATGAGGCAGGACCCCGGGTACGTCTTAATCAAGAGGTGGGTACCTGAATGGGAACAGGATCATCTCTGGAAACACACCAAGAGCATCCGAGAAAAGCGTGGTAGTAGTACCTTATACATCGAGGAGAGAAAGCATCGCCACCGCGAGCCCGAGTTGGAATTGGTAAGGAAGAAAAGTGATCGCAGGAGAAGCAAATCGCCGGGACTTCTCATGTATTTCGCTGGTGGCCGTTCGGGGTAGTAATCATCTACATGCGCTCATGATACGTGGTGTCACTTGCTCATTTGCGCACTCGGTTAAGTGAGGGCTTCTCAACCCATGTCCCTAAGCCTCAAGGTTGTATACGATCCCTTTCGTCGAACCTGCGAATGAGCTCCTCGTAGATTGTCCAGGCCAACGCTGAACCGACTGCCTTTCGACTCATGCGAAGAGCAAGGCCGTCCCATAGTGACCGAAATCCGTCTTCAACGATCATAAGGCGGGAAGCACGCCACACATTTCCGTACCGACGCGGCTGGAGCTGAATTCGCGTTTTAATGGCGTCCAAAGGATTGGAAATGAAAGCACAGGCCGCTCCCGCGAGAATTGCCGAACTGAAATTGACTAAGCCAGGTATAGTTGCTCGCATGGTAGACGGTTCAGAATGAGGAGAGGGGGAAGCGAGACCGGCCCATAGACTGAACCGCACTTTAAGCATCTCGTAGAAGGCGACGTACGTGCCCGCATAAGGGGCGTCTCGCAGGGCCGTCGCACCGAAGCCGGAAAAAAAGCCACGGAGGCCATCAGTCCGCTGTATGTCGCCGGCCGCAGCCCAGAGAGAGGGATACGTGTACAAGCTGGATTCGAAGCGTACTTTG
Organism: Cerataphis brasiliensis yeast-like symbiont; assembly: GCA_000372705.1. Classification (NCBI taxonomy): domain Eukaryota; kingdom Fungi; phylum Ascomycota; species Cerataphis brasiliensis yeast-like symbiont. Next base: position 4,585 of record KB853721.1, read on the forward strand.
ATGACGGTGAGTGGCATGAGGATGAAGCCTGCAATGGTGCGGGCCATGGCGCCCGATATCACATTGGTCGTGTTGGTCAGGGCAGGGAGCACTGACGACGTGCCTTGACTCTGACGGTGCCTTGGCTCGTAGCCTGTGTGCTGTACATGCTGGCGGATAGCATTGAGACAGGTCAGATATAGGGCGGACCCGAAGCTGGTTCGCAGAGCGGAAGGGACAGTGCCCCTCCACAAGACGCGATAAATATGAGGAGACTGCCTTGCCTCACGCAAGCAGGCGGAGAGCGAGGGACGACCCGACTGTTGGACGCGCGTTTTCAGGAGATCGAATGGTTGCAGGATGACGGCAGACGCCAACCCTGAGCCGAGCCCGGCGATGAAGTGCCGTGCTATTCCAAAGCGATAGGGCGTGAGCGCCAAGGCCGAGAGCAATCGCAAAGGCGCTGGAAGTACCTGAAACGATTTTCGGCGTCGTATGGGTCTCTTTCATGGCCTGCGACCAGGGAATAACCCCCTCTAGCCGCCGTCGGCGTCGTGAAAGGACCGCGGCTCGACGGTTCCCGTGGCAATTTGGGGCGAGTGCGGCGGCAAACTGGGAATACCGACTTGAAACGTGTTGGTGTTTATAAATCGCGCAATCGCCTGTCCTCCAAAGGTGCCTTATCGGCCTCGGGTGTGCAGGGTAAATAAGTCGGGTTGTAGAAAACCGTACCATGAGTGGAAGATATCCAGCCCTGCTTCATGGGCTTGTAAGTTGTGTTAGAAGCGCAGGCTCGAAATTGACAGTTCGGCCCCACTTCTTGCTCGGACTGCGCCTGCCTCTAATAATATTAATTATTCTTAGCGCGTCTCGACAAGTAAGCTGCCGGCGGGTACAAGGTACCTTGATCGTCAGTTCTCTGGATGTGACAGAGTAAAATCGTAAATGAGCATGTGCACGGGATTAAGTGGCAAGGCCGCTCGCGGTGGGGACGCCTGGCAGGTTGCTTCGGTAGTCTCCGATAACAGACTCGAGGCGCCCCGCCAGCAAGCGATGGCGTTTGATCAGATCTGCCCATTCCTTGACGCCCAGCGCGGCCAGGAGCATGCCAAAGTCGGCGCCGAGTCTGCCAAGACTGCCCGCACAGTATAGTACCTGGGTGACGATGCTGTCGCGGGACGTCTGATCCTTTACAGTGGGAAGATATGTGCGGAGAGTGTAGAGCAGCTGGTTCACCAGATGGAGAGGAAAAGTTGGCAGAGCCGAGGGAGGCAGGCCGATGGGATCGTTTCTGGCGCCAGACACGGATCCAAAGCTGGCGTGGATGCCCTTGGACATGGACACTATTCCGAAGGCATGCTCGCGAAAGACCTCAATGTAGCGTCTGAGGTAACGCTCTGTTTGTTGACCGCCCGGCCGGGTGCTGGACAGGTTGACCTGGCGAAGCCGTTCCTCATCCGCAAGCTCTCGCAAGGGTTCCAAGGCTGCTAAGGTTGTCGCCAGAGTCGCCAGACGGCAGACGACAAAAAGTGCTGGTAATACGTCATCAGTGGAGGCATCGGGTACGAGATCGGGCACAACGCGCTTGAGCCAGCCGACAGTGCGAAGCCCCCCGGCAAGCTTGAGACCTGGAGATTTTATAGCGGCGATCAAGTCCCCGGCCACTTGACGGATAGCCGCATCTGACTCGCCAAGGATGGACGAGATGAGAGCGGATGAGGGGTAGAGAGATGCCAAGCGACGGACGTGAGCATTCAGATACAGCGTGCTGGAGAAACTCACGGGGCTGGTTTTGACGGCCGAGGCCAGGAGCGGCGGAAGCTCCATGACGTCTACCAAGCGCTCGGCATTGTGTAGCAGTCGCAGTGCTCGTTTCCGCCGTAAAATTATTGTGTTCTCGCCAGACTTGCCAAAGACCGAGGAAAAGCTTTCAGCCGCTTGGTCGAGGCGAGAGACGATACGGTCCAACTCGTGGGCCCTCTCGGAAAGGATCGGCAGCGTCCGCCGCAACGAGGTGTGGCTGATAGTCGACTGAACAATAGGTTTGTGGGATCGTTTTGAGAGGTCCTGCAGGGAGAGCAACACTGAGTGCGAAGCCTGAGCAAGGCGTTGCGACTCGGTGGAGTGGAGAGCCTGGGTGGAAAGCTCGGCGAGGCTGGCGAGATACTCGTGCGCCGCGGCATCAGCCATCAGACCAAGGCCTATTAAGTCTCCAAGGGACTCAGTCATGTTTTTCTTATCTCGACATATGCCGTCTGGCGAAAGGGACTCGGGGGGCTCGAAGATGCAGGTAAAGGGGGGAATGCCTGTCGTGGCCCAGAGCCAAATTGCTGCGGCGTAAATAGTTCGATATCGGACCCAGCTACCCTATACCCTCATGCGGGCCGACGTGCGGAATGCACGCGTCAGTGGTCCTCACCTGCGTGAAGAAAATATCATGACCTTTTCCCAGGTCTCCAGCCCAAACTTTCCATGAAGAACGCCTCGCAAACGCCTGTCATATCGAATCCTCAGGCCGATGCCGGTCACTCGTGACCCTAACCTCGCAGGGAGCTATCTTGACCAATCATGGACCTTTCAAAGCTTGATCTGCGTTCCGTCGCTTCTCATGTGGCTGTCTATTTACCGCCTCTGAGCCAAAACCACGACCTCTCTTCCCTATTCCCCTATCTCGCCGAGTCTCAAAAGAGATCAACCCGCTCCCAGTGTAGAACCAACCGTCTCCGCCTCACTGAATTTTCGTTTCCATCCCCTCTCCTACTCGGCCTGTGCACGTGTTTCCTAGTCGGTGCAGATAAGAGTACATATGCATCTATCTTCCTCTTTGCCATCGTCCAGTAGAGTTGAGATATGAGACAAGGCGTGCTCAGTCCCCGTCACCTCTGTGCCCGCGAGTCGCATGCCTCTCTTCTTGCTGCTGCCATGCATGATGCCCGATACGGTGCTGGCAGTGGCCCTCAGCATTACCCATCTTCAGCCTCTCGACAACTTCTCGCTGTTAACATCACTTGATAACTTTCCTCAGCTCGCTTCCTCCCTGCCCTCCTTCTCAGCCGCCAGTGGCGAGCCGGACAGTCTCTTGGCCTTCTTTGGCTCGTTCTGAGAAGGGGATGCTGCGTTGTCTTCCTCCCCTCTCGAAAAGTATTTGTCAAACTCGGCATCGTTCCCAAACGGACGCTTGCCCAGAAGCCGCACCAGGTCGTCTCGTACCAGCACCTCCTTCTTCAGCAGCTCTTCTGCCAGAATAACAAGCTCTTTCTCCTTGGCCTTGAGAAGATCCTTGCTTCGTGTGTGCGCCTCCTCAACAAGGCGCTGCACTTCTTGGTCGATTTGCTGCGCTGTTGTCTCCGCAAAGGGCTTTTGCAGCTGGTTTGGGTCGTTCTCAAAGTGAACCCTTCCCACCTTCTCCGACATGCCCCATTGTGTCACCATTTGGCGTGCCACACCTGTGACTTTTTTGAAGTCGTCGCTCGCGCCCGTCGAAATCGCGGGCATGTGGAGTTCTTCAGACACACGGCCGCCCATTGCCATCGCCATGTGATCCATGAGCTGATTCACTGTCATCAGGTAGGCATCGCGGCCGAGATATTGTGCGTACCCCAGCGCCGCCTGCCCGCGAGGAATGATAGACACCTTGAGCAGTGGCTCCGCATGCTCCAGGAACCATCCGCAGATGGCGTGGCCTGCCTCGTGGTACGCCACCAGTCTCTTCTCTTCAGGCTTTAGTACTAGTGACTTGCGTTCCAGCCCGCCAATCACCCGCTCGATCGCCTGTTCAAAATGCTTCATCTTGACATCGTCGGCATTACCCCTCGCCGCTTTTCGCCTCTTATGTCAGTCACTTGTCCGCATCGTCAAGGGTAAGCGGGGCGTGGTCAGTCTTTTGGGTCATGCCGTACGTACCGATCAGGGCTGCCTCGTTGACGACATTGGCAATATCGGCACCAGAGAAGCCGGGCGTCAGGGTTGCAAGCCGCCCGACTAGCAGTTCGGTGTCCTCCTTCGTAACAATCTTCTTGATATAGACCTGGAAAATTTCCTGCCTTCCTTTCATCGTCGGTCGGTCAATGTAGATGTGCCTGTCGAAACGGCCTGGACGCATCAAGGCCGGGTCGAGCATCTCTGCTCGATTGGTACCGGCCAGGACCACAACCTGTTCTCGGGTTCTAAAGCCATCCATTTCGGCAAGGATTTGATTCAGTGTGGCCTCTCGTTCCTCGTTGCCTGTATAGCCCCGGCCTTGTACCCTGGACTTGCCAATAGCGTCAATCTCATCGATGAAGATTATACAAGGAGCATTCTTGCGACCCTCTGCGAACAAGTCGCGTACTCTGGACGAACCCACACCCACAAACATCTCCATAAACTCGGACCCACTGACGCTGAAAAAGGCGACCCCTGACTCTCCAGCCGTGGCCTTGGCTAGGAGTGTCTTGCCCGTGCCTGGCGGTCCGGCGAGAATAGCACCACGCGGGATCTTGGCACCGAGCTTCTCGAACTTCTGCGGCTGCTTCAAGAATGCAACAAACTCCATTATCTCAGTTTTCGCTTCTTCAAGGCCGGCGACGTCGGAAAACTTGATTTTGACAGCGGTTTCAGCGTTGAATCTTTGGGCCCTGCTCTTGCCGTAACCAAACACGCCTCCGCCTCCGCCTCGTCCTATTATCGACTTTTGGGACCAGATAAGCAGTCCGACGAACAGAAGTGTCGGTCCAAATGCCATAAATATGCTGGTCAAGGCGCTGCCACTGGTGTCGTAGCTGACGGGAATTCTCTCTGATGAGGGGATGCCGAGTTCATCTTGAGCCTCATCCAGCTTTCTCTCAAATATTTTGACCGATCCGATAGTGAAGACGTACGTCTGGCGAGCGCCGTGTCCCAATGCTTGCGCCGCTTCTGGACGCAAGTACACTTGCACTGTCGAGTTATCCATGACCACGAACCTTTCCACTAAGCCCTTTTCCAGGAACGCAGTCCGCATCTCCTGCCAAGTTATCTCTTTTTGAGAAAATGACTTGCTGAAACTCTCAGCCACCCAGAGGGTAAGGATAAGAGCGAGAGCGGATGTGACCAAATCCGACGGGCCAGACTTGTCCTTAGTTTCTTGCTTCCCTGTGTTCTTTTTATTTTGTGTCCCCCGCTCCTGGGTTTGTGATGTTTGATCCTGTGCGGCGGCTTCACCGTCGCTCTCGTCTTGCTTTGATGGTTTAGAATCCTTTTGTGTCGACTGATCAACATCAGCCTGATCTTTGGTCACTCGCTTGGCCTCCTCTTTTTCATCTCGATCCTCTTGATTTTTCCCCTCTGGTAGGCTCTGGTCTCGACCACTGTGCTGAGTTGATTGTCTCCGATTATACTTCCGTGCGTCCGTTCGAGACTTCATCTTGGCGGCTAACCGCATCTCAAATACTCGCAGGAAAGCAATCTCAAATCGCCCCTCCCCAATTGCGTAAGAAGACAGGGTGAGCTTGACTAGTTCGAGAATTACGGGATCCTCTAGGCGATCGGGGCTGGAGAGTATCAATAACTGCAGTGGCTCTGGCACGCCATTTATGTAAAAGTCATCCATGTGATTGTTTAAGGATTTTTCCGTGTTTGGCGACAGTTGTTGCGCTCGGTGACGCATGAGGTACGTCTTAAGTCGGGACAGCTCTGGGAGCGTCAGGCGAACCCAGTTCGGTGGCAGAGGCGAAAGAGCCTCATTTATCACATTATGCGGATCGTACGTGTATTTTTCGCTTGATAGCTCCGTTTTCTGATCACTGGGTTTAGTTTCCTCGTCGTTCTCGTCCTTGTTTGACTGTGAGCTGTTGTTGGACTCTTGGGAGTTTGAGGCGAAATATCTTGCTTGAAGGCCGTAGGGCACAAAGGAGGCTCGAAGCGGAAACCGATAACCAATGGAAACACGCGCGCCTTGGAAAAGGCTTGAAAGGTATTGTGAAGGCCGTATCAGCCGCCCGAGCTGACTCGATTGGCGGATGAGCCTGGCCATGGTAGTCTTCGAAGCGGTCGTGGGGCGCGGAACTATCCGGCTTTGGTGAGAGGCGTCGCAGAATGTCTTCGCATGGACTGCACAGAAAAGCGATAGAGAGTTCAGTGTGTAGCAGGTTAGGAGATTTGTGGCCAGCCGAGGCAGGCATGGAATCTTGTGTGAGGCCACTGTATAATAGAAGCCTGCCTTCCCTAGTTGTTGAAGCTTGCGGCGGGAGCCAGCAAATTAGTAATGAGGACCATGTGGATCAAGTTGATTGAAATCACGTGCCTTTAAGAGTGTGTAGGGTACGTGGACTATCGAACTCGAGCAGACATTCTAGAAAGTTAATGTAACAAAGAGTTAACTACATAATAACTAAGAGCTCTTTAAATGCGGGAGCGAATAGTGTACACCCATCCAGAGGTGGAGCCAATGAATACATAATTTGGTCGCCTATCGCTCGTTTTTGATCATCTTTCTCCGTGCAAGGACATTCGGGTCTTTGTACGCGACGTTTCAAGAAGTTCCTTTCGACCTCTTCTAGATCTGCCAACTACCAAAGGCTACTACGTGGCATAGTTGTAGAGCCATTTTTGGTGGGTAATTAAAGCATTAGTTTTTGAACATGTCACAACTAGTGAAGAGAGCACAGCCTAAGAATATTTGACGACCATGCTAAACAGGGAGCGTGCCCTTGACAGTTGATCGTTTATGTGTGGAGTCTCAAAAATATGCACCTTATGCGGCCAGAGCCTTGAATCGGGACGCGTTGAATTACGCCAGATATTGTCGATATCTTGAGACATGTGTCTTCCTGTGAAGCTGATGCTATATCAGGCCAATCTCGCCATACCTCCATGATCGAACCTCGAAAGTACGGGTGTTGGGCCAGGTGACTCAAGACTCGTCGTGACTGTGCCTCTTCGCCAATTTCCATCAAGATGACGCTGGGCTTCAGCTGAGTTGCTATATCTATGAGTCTGGAGTAGTAGACGTCGGCGCCATTCCATCCAACAGGAACTGGAAGGTGGTTTCCGGGAACGAGGGCCAGCTGAGGCTCGTACTTGCGGGCGGAGTAGCTCAGCTGCCCATGGCCATTATTCCATGCGCCTTGGGAAACGTACGGTGGGTTGGACACAAGAACGTCCCACCGGGTGTCGGCGAAGGCGCACATGTCCTCATCGCTAAAGATATTGCTTTTTGATATTTGAAGGCTCTGGCCTGACCGGAAGTGGCTGATAGAACCTAGTTTCATGTTCCAGACAATATTCTCACGAGCAAGCGCCACAGCTTCTGGCGCAATGTCAACCCCTACTACCCTCAAGTTATGGGAATTCGTCTGGAGTCTAGAGAACAGCAGCAATGGGATGCACCCAGTGCCAGTACACAGGTCGATGATACTTATCTTGGAGCCAGAAGTTGGCCTCCTATCCAGAAGTCTCCCTCGTTCAATGAGGTCTGCTAGGTGGCATGTGTAGGCTTCGGTTTCCGAGCGTGGGATGAGCACGCCAGGCTTGCACTTAATGTCGAGGTGTCCAAAAGGTTGCGATCCGAGAAGATACTGCAAAGGAACTCCTCGACTCCGCGCGCGGCAAAGCTTCGTCAAGAGCGCTTTTTGACCCGTCTGGGCCGTCTTACGGACGTATTCTGCGATCCAGCGCAGCTCGTTTCGGGCGGATGGGATATCTCTGCAAGTAAGAACAAGCGCACCAAGATTCAGAGACTCGTGGTTTGCCCTTCGGAGCAGACGTGGCGGAATTCGGGGCATAGAGGCAAGGGTCGTCAATTAACTTTCATGAGGCGGCCAGGCGACTGAAGACAGGTAGTCATGTAATTAACTGGACGGCCGAACAAAAATGCGGGCGTGAGAAGCGGAACGCCTGTTTTTTGCGGCCCTACCTCTTAGACCAACGGGGTAATTTATTAGTTGAACGCTTTGCAACTTAAGTGACCGGCGGCTTACTCTACCAGTCCGACATTTAACCGTCACGCCAACTTCAATCTTACAAGTGAACTAACTGCATAATTAACCTACTTACGTGCGCCTATCCGTGCATCTCGATGTCGTCTCGTAGAGCCGACCTTGTTAACTTGGGCTTCTTCACTATTTCATGGAAACTACAACCATATACGCCTTCAGGCCTGATCTGAATTTTCGTCTTGAAAAAGGCACCTCTAGGGGTACTGACAGAATTGTGAGGCCGCCGGCAAGTCCTATGCCTACGTTTCTGAACTAATAATCAGGAAGCCGGCCGAGGACAAGCAGGCCTACATACTGCCTCCGATCATTGTGAAAAATGAACGCCCCTGACCGGTAAGCTATCTTTTCGTGTTGCTCTTCGCATACCACACTCTTGTCTAGCCTAGGCGCCTGGTGATGCCCTAAAGGGCTGGCTATCTCGAGAACCCCAGGCGCGTGCTGTGCGCTTTTCGAATGAGGGCCCAGCAGAGTATCCTCGCCTAGTGGCAGCTGTCTTATTCTTCTACTCCGAGCATTCAATGCCTCATGAATGTAAGTGCAACGTGAACAGCCGGCAGCTGAGGCTCAGCATCAGCGCCAAGCAAGCAAGAGCCCTTGGCTAATGCCTCTCGCCCCGGATACCTTTTCTCGGCCCTCTTTCACGCACACATATGGCGGGTAGCCCGACCTTGCCACATAGCAAAGCTAGCAGGCTGCTCTTCACGCAAGTGCGGAATCTCCTTCGGCTCCCCACCGTCACTTGTTATTGTTGCCCAGTTTGCCCTCTCCACCTGCCACCGCATCATGTCAACGCTCCCATCTGATCCGTTCCATCCATCTTGTTCTACCGCAGACTCTGCCATATTTCTCTCAGGACAGGAGAGTATCCTTACTGAAACATGCCGCCAGTTTCGAGCTCTTCTTGCTGAACGATGGCGAGAAGAAAATTGAAGAAAAGGTATACTCTGGTAAGCAGCCCCTCTTCACGGTCCTCGATTGTTTATCAGACCATGGTCTTAGACTAGCTCTTAGGCATGTCGAATACCTCTGAATTTACCATCAATAAAGAGGATCATACGCTCGGCAATCTACTTTCGGAACATCTCAAGCTTCACCCTAATGTCCACATGGCCGGATACAAAGGTGCGGAACACACTCTTTCTCTACCTATACTAGTCTATCTACCACGCTCACGTCAGAAATTACTCAGTTCCTCATCCCAACGTTCCGCAGCTCTTCATCCGGCTGCAGACGGACGGCACCAAGACGCCACGCGAGGTCTTTTGCGCCGTCTGCGAGAAGCTCATTAACCAGCTTGAATGCCTACACCAGGAGTTTACTCGTGAGTGGGAACTGTGCCGCATCACCAATGTGGGCGAGCAGGGCAACATGCAGAATGGCGACCATTAAGTTCGCCCGGCGATGACAGGGAGATGGGCGTTAAGAGATTCTAGGCTCGCTTTTTTTAGCTTATTACTTGCGTCACGTCTTACATCGGAAAGGAAAAAGGGTATTTGGGGGCGGCAGATAGCTGCACCGAGCTTAGCGATTTCATTAGATTATTTTCCGGGACTTAGAAGCCCTCGCCTTGAGCTTCCCGTCATGCGTGGCATGACGATGCCTTGCAGTTGAAGACGGATTTCTGAAGCCAAGAACGGATTCCCTGATAGAGGGAGGCAATGCTTGTTCCATTCACGGACCAGCCTCAAAAGATGGTGGGTCAAGCCA
>KB853722.1:339-19267 GCA_000372705.1 Cerataphis brasiliensis yeast-like symbiont
CTCCGCCGGCTGCGCGGCCATGGGCGGCCAAGGGTCCTTGGGTGGACACTCGGCTACGTCGGACGGTCCGTAACGCCCGACGACAGCTCCCGGGACGTGGCCAGAGGGCGACGCGGAGCGGATTGCCGGCACACGCTTCAGCGGTGTCTGTGGAATGACCGACTCCTCACGAGACTGTAGGCGCGACACCTCCTCCCCTCCCTGGCCGCGAGGCGAGGGCGAGAGCGGCCGGCCCAGGATGCGGCTATGGCGCCGGCTAGGACTGGCCTGCCCGTCGAGCCAGTCGAGGAAGCCGTCGTCTGGCCCGCCATCGCTGGCCGCGGTCAAGCTGACCTCGTCGTCTTCCGAGTCGGCGATGAGCGTCCGCTGGCCGAGGAACTGGGTCAGGGTCTGCGTATGGAACCTGGGGCTGGCGGGGGAGCCGGCCGCTGTTCTTTTCCCATCACCGTGTCCGTCGTCGACGCCGACGGCCTCGGCTGCTGCGTTGGTGGCATGGTCTAGTGTGCGCCTCCTCTTGCTTTTGGCAGTGAGCGTGGACGATGCTGCCCGCGGTCCCTTTCTCTTGCCTCGGCTTCGTCCTGATAATACTGGCTCCTCCTCTTGGTGTGTCAGTTGGCAGCCACCTGGCGAGGTCTGGCGCGTTCTGTGCGTTCCCCCCCCCACCTCCTGATCGGCCGTCTCCGGGTTCCTGTTTTCCTTGTTGCGCCCTTGATCAGCGCTGGAAGCAACATCGTTGTCTTCGAAGCTAGAGACGAAGTCGATTTGCGTGAGCGTCTGCTGCCGGAGACTAGTCGGTGTCTGCCGGTCGTACGTCTGGAGGACCTTTCTCCGACGCGCCGGGAACTGGACCTGCTGCAGTGCCGGTGGTGCGTGGTAGACTCGGGCTGGCGTAGCGGTGCCCCGGGAGCGCGTCTCGGGGGCCATTTGCTCCTGAGCCCTAGAGGTTATCTCGCCTTCTGGACTGGTAGAAGGCGTCAGTACTTGCAGATGAGAGCCTGATGAAGACGCGCATCAGGCGACGCGTTAATTGGCCAACACAGCGGCTGCTCTTTCTGCCTGAGGCCATTAGGGGGAAGTGGCAAAGGTGGGGCCAGTCCGGCCTTCACTCGTAGATCACGTGAGCGCTGTTTTCCCCTGACTTCATCCTGACTAACCCTGCACATAAAACCAGGCTGTTGAACGGTGCCGCGAGAGAGGCCGGCTGGATTCGGAGCCTGCTGACGGAGCTAGGCGTGATCCTCTTTGATGACAATCGTGGGGCAATCGACCGGAGCAGACCGGAGTTAGTCCTGGCAGAGAACTGGGAACGCCGGCAAGGCAACGGCGGCATATGCACATCTGTCTGTTACCGGTAGATCCGCTAAGGAATTGCGCGTCCGGCTCGAGTTGATGCCGACCAGTGAGAAGCGCGAGTTTTGAGCCACCAAATAGTGGGGCGGGGCACGGTTAGCTATCAGGGCGAAATCGCATAACTAATACTTAATACTGTTCCACCCGCCTACCCCTCCCCCACCTCGGCTTGTAGGTTCGATGATGTCATCCGCCCAGCCCTATGCTGTCACAGTCGGCTTTGCCGTCATCCAGCCATAACTTGCTTGTCTTATTTTATCACCGCTCCTGTTTGATGTTGCAGTACAGCATAATTTGTCGGGCTCCCTGTCCCCCATCCCCATCTGCTCCTGTTCCCGAGGCACGGCCCGTGGCCTCCAGCCTCCAGCCTTGTGCAACAAGCAGCCCCGGGCTCACGAGAGCGCGTCACGTCCGCCATTGCCTCGCACCCGGCGGACACACCCGCACGACTGACTCGTCGACACCATGTCGGCCTCCATCAGGGCTGTACCAAACGTGGGTCTCGTCCATACTTCCCTCCAGAGGCGCTCCGCCTCCCGGCCGGCCGGCTACTGAGCTGCCCGCCGGCTCCTCCCAGGCCGCCAGCCGCGCCACCAGCCTGCTGCGCACCATCCAATTCACACACCCGCCGGCTTGCCCGTGCCATTCCAACTCGTCGCATCACCCAAGAGGCCGTCCCGCCCCTTCCCTCGTGGTCCCGCGAACCGGGAGCCCCGGCAGCCGTCGGCGCTTCGCCACTCCCGGCGGCCCGGACGAGCTTCCTGACTACGCCTTTGAGATGGCTGCCTCGTCTGTCCGCTTCGGCCCGGGCGTCACCCGCGAGGTCGGCATGGATCTCAAAAACATGCGTGCGCGGCGCGTCTGCGTCGTGACCGACTGTACTGTCGATAAGCTGGATGCTATGCGCCAGGTCCGTGAGGGGCTCACCAGCCAAGGCATCAACTTTGACGTCTACGCAAACGTACGCGTGGAGCCCAAAGACAGCTCGTATGTCGAAAATTTTCCCCGTGTGTTTCGGCTGCCGCGTCCTACTGATGCTTTCGTCCCTTCCCCCCGACCTCGCCGCCGTATGGTAGCATCAAGGACGCCATAGACTGGGTCAGGCCCAAGGCGCCCGACGCTTTTCTCGCCGTCGGCGGCGGCTCCGTCATCGACACGGCTAAGCTCATGAATCTCTATTTGGCTTATCCAGAGGCGGAATTCCTGGACTTTGTGAACGTACCGTTGGGAAAGGGACGCCCCGTCGACAAGCCGCTCAAGCCCCTGATTGCCGTCCCGACCACGGCCGGCACCGGCAGTGAGACGACCGGGACAGCAATCTTCGACCTCGTGGCCAAACGAGCGAAAACGGGCATTTCTCATCGCAATCTCAAGCCGACGCTTGGCATCTGTGACCCTCTCAACACGAGGACCATGCCCGCTGCCGTCAAGGCCAGCTCTGGCCTCGATGTCCTATGCCACGCTCTGGAGTCGTGGACTGCTATTCCCTACTATCAGAGAACCCCCCGACCCTTGAATCCCATCGCGCGGCCCACATACCAGGGCGCGAATCCTATTTCCGACATCTTCTCTTTGCAGGCGCTCCGTAGTACCGTGAAGTATCTACCTCGCTCGCTGAGGGACCCCGATGACTTGGACGCGCAGGCCGAGATGCTTCTCGCATCAACCTTGGCAGGTGTAGGCTTCGGTAATGCCGGTGTCCACCTGTGCCATGGTAATTCCCCCTCACCCGTCCCTCCTTAGCGATGGCCGCCGACGGGGCGCTGACCATCGGGGCTGGCAGGCATGTCTTACCCCATTTCCAGCCAGAACCCAGGCTACAAGCACGCAGGCTACGACGTGCAGGGCTCCATCATCCCTCACGGCGTTTCCGTGGCCGTTTCTGCCCCAGCCGTATTCAAGTTTACCGCGGCATCGAATCCGGAGCGACATCTGCAGGCGGCCCAGGTTTTTGGCGTCGACGTCTCCAACGTCAAGAAAGAAAGTGCCGGTGAGGTACTGGCCGAGGCATTGAACGGTTTCCTCGCAGGGCTCGGCGATCAACCCAAAGGGCTCAAGGAGCTGGGATTTGGTGCCGAGCACATTGATGCGCTTGTCGAGGGAACAATTCCGCAGGCCCGTGTCCTCATGTTGGCCCCGGGTCTTACAAAGGAACTCGAGGCCGAGAGGGAGCAGCTCAGGAGACTGTACGAAGACGCAATGTGCCACTGAATGAGGGCCACGCCAAGGCGGATGCGCGGGAATTGAGGCTACTGGAACTTCTCTGGGCTGCTGGGTATCATCTTCATGAGTGCAGTGATCTGCTTGACCACGGCGTGCTTTCTGGAATCGCCAATGCCGCGCGCATCCCTGCGACGCAGGCCATTCGAGTATAGGGTGGTGAAATCGGCCAGCTTCTCTCCCGCTGGCACGATGGACATGTGAGAGATGGTGCAGCCCTATTTTAGTCAGTATGAGCTTCAGGCGCGGCCTGGCGATTCGTGTCCGCACCTTGCCAATCTTGGCACCAGAACCGATCCTACTACCGACTTGTATCGTGCATCCTTCTCCAATCTCGGTATCCCCAGCCTCGACGACGGAGCCAGACTCGATGATGACATAATCTCCTAGCGTGACGGCGCCTGGCTTGGCCAGGCTGTTGTCGCGAGGACAGGCCCCAATGTGGACACGTTCGTGTATGATGCAGCGCCGGCCCACCAGGATGCTGCCCAGGCTTGACTCGATCCTGGCGCGAGGATGTACCACGGTCTCGGACTGCATGGTGATAGAGTGTGTACCCCAGAGAAGGGCGTTGTCGGAAATGACGATGGACGACGAGAAGTTCACTGGAGGCTTCGGGCCGCTGCGGTCGATGGTCGGGAGGATCGAATGCCGTTTAGTCGACATTTCCGCTGTCTGTCTCTTTCGGACTCGCTTGTCTTCGCTGCCTGACTCTGCACTCTCCATCTTTTTTTCTTTCACTCGCGTCGTTCGGCAGAGACAGACGAGTGACGATGTCGTAGTGCTCTCTCTCCCTCTCCGTGTATGTGTGTGCGTGTGTGGACGCACGATATGGCACGGAGAATTATGCCCTCCATCCCAGAGAGTTTAGCTGCGTAGTGCCGGCACCAGGCCAGGTGCTAACATGGCGCACAAAGCCGAGTGGCGAGGAAAGGACGATCGATGCCTAGTACATTCTGAGCCCCGCAGAATAGGCAGCGCAGACTGGTACATCCTAGCAATGTCCCACGGCTGACGCCAGCTGAGCCACGCTTGACTCGCAATTGGCCAACCACGGCTCCAACACTTCCGAATGCTTCTCGTGTCTCGTCACCCTGGGCCTGCCAACGTCTATGCCGCAGCGTCTTTTCATCTCTAAGCCTCTCGCCATCTTGCGCGGTCAAGCCGGCCAAGCTTACCCATACAACGCCGGTATAATGCTGCCCTCGAGAGCGGCGGCCACAAAACCTGTCAACCTCTCGTGGACAGCCGTGAGGGGCCTCGCCACCGTACAGGATGGCTCCCCTAAGCGGACATACGGAGGTCTCAAGGACCAGGACCGCATTTTCCAGAACCTTTACGGCCGCTTCCCTGCTGATCTCAAGAGCGCCAGGAAGATGGGCGACTGGCACAAGACCAAGGAGATAGTTCTCAAGGGCCACGAATGGATCATCGGCGAAATCAAGGCCTCGGGCTTGCGTGGACGAGGCGGCGCCGGCTTCCCGTCGGGTCTGAAATGGGTACGTCGGCCCCTCCTTGCTCTTCCATCCGAGGACCGCGTGATACGTCTAACTCGAGATGCAAACGCCAGTCGTTTATGAACTTCAAGGACTGGGACAAGGACACGAAGCCGCGATACTTGGTTGTCAACGCCGACGAGGGCGAGCCCGGCACTTGCAAGGATCGAGAGATTATGCGCAAGGACCCGCACAAGCTCGTTGAAGGCTGTCTCGTCGCCGGTCGAGCCATGAACGCGACGGCGGCCTACATCTACATTCGGGGCGAGTTTGTCCAGGAGGCTGCCGTGCTGCAAAGGGCCATCAACGAAGCCTATCAGCATGGTCTGGTTGGCAAGAACGCCTGTGGCTCGGGTTACGACTTCGA
Organism: Cerataphis brasiliensis yeast-like symbiont; assembly: GCA_000372705.1. Classification (NCBI taxonomy): domain Eukaryota; kingdom Fungi; phylum Ascomycota; species Cerataphis brasiliensis yeast-like symbiont. The sequence goes on from KB853722.1 coordinate 5,773, forward strand.
CGTCTTTTTACACCGGGGTGCCGGTGCCTACGTCTGTGGCGAGGAGACGTCCCTCATCGAATCGCTCGAGGGGAAACCGGGCAAGCCGCGCCTCAAGCCTCCGTTTCCGGCCGCCGTCGGGCTCTTTGGATGCCCATCAACGGTTGCCAACGTGGAAACGGTGGCCGTGGCGCCGACCATATGTCGCCGCGGAGGCAGCTGGTTTGCTAGCTTCGGGCGCGAGCGGAACCAAGGCACCAAACTGTTTTGCATCTCGGGCCACGTCAACAACCCGTGCACGGTCGAGGAGGAGATGTCGATTCCCTTGCGCGAGCTCATCGACAAGCATTGCGGCGGAGTGCGCGGGGGCTGGGACAACCTGCAAGCCGTCATCCCCGGCGGCTCGTCGACACCCATCCTGCCCAAGCACATGTGCGACGAGCAGCTGATGGACTTTGACGCTCTCAAGGACAGCCAGTCGGGTCTGGGAACGGCGGCTGTCATTGTCATGGACAAGAGCGCCGATGTTGTCCGCGCCATCGCTCGGCTTAGCCACTTCTACCGCCACGAAAGCTGTGGCCAATGCACCCCGTGCCGTGAGGGCAGCAAGTGGACAGAACAAATCATGGCGCGCTTTGAAAAGGGTCAAGGGCGGGAGCGGGAGATCGACATGCTGCAGGAGCTGACCAAGCAGGTCGAGGGTCACACCATCTGCGGTAGGTACCATCCGAGTCTTTCGTGCTTCTTGGAGAGCCGCGGCGATGCGCTGACGCGTGGCAGCGTTGGGAGAAGCCTTTGCCTGGCCCATCCAGGGCCTGATTCGCCATTTCCGGCCGGAACTCGAGGCGCGCATGCAGAGCTTTGCGGAACGGTCCGGCGGTCCAGCACTAGCTGGCGGGTGGAATCGCGACGCAAAGGTGGACGGGAAGCTGATTTCCCCGGGCCAGTAAAGGCGGCTTCGCGGGAGCGCTTAAGGGAACGAAGGGGGAGGGGAGGGAAGGGAGCTTTCCTTTTCTTTTTGGTTTGTTTGCGTGGCTGACGCTTTGAGGCCGTGGACACCCCTTGTCTTGAAACTCAAAGCAAAAGGACCTATACACGCGTGTCGGCTCCCGGGCCGCTTCTCTTCTCATCCTTAACATGCCCAGGTCCGGCCACCCGGCGTGCCGGCTAAAATGCCGTTGACGGGCTGCGGCAAGGGTCTGCCCAACCTTGACATGGCCAGGCTTGGAAATGAGTGATGCTGGCGAAAAGCAGAGGAAGCAGGCCAAGCTGTGAGATTAGCCCGAAACTACCCGACAAAATCGAAAAGGGAGAGGGAGAGAGAGGGGAAGAGAGAGAGAGAGAGAGGGAGGGAGGGAGAAAAAGGGAGAAAAAGGGAGAAAAGGGGAGAGCGCAAACATCCCCAAGTAAAGAGGGCACCGCTGGGACTTTGTTCATGCTCTTACCGTGGTGATGCATTGATTAGTTATACCCAAGACGAGCAAGTCAAGAAGAGCACCATTAACAAATGACGGCCCCCGTGGTTCCCCCCCCACCCATGTGGCTATGATAACCAAGTTGATGCATTGATGCAATCGTGAGTGACCAAACTTGACCACGACTAGTCCATTCCTTTTTTCATCTACTTGACCTTTATGCACTCGTGGGCTCGCGAATTCAACACCGCTACCTAAGAACACAGACTGTTGTCACTTTAACAATAGGAGACACTCTGCCGACTCCTTAAGAATCATCATAATCTACGATTTAAACCTTCTAGTTAGAGCCACTGACCTCGGCTTGGGCATAGTCGACATCCTTCATCTCCTGGTCGTTTTCTATTTGCTGGGCCTTCTCAGCCTCAGCAGCCTTGCAACTCTCTTCGTCTGCAGCCTTTTTGGCAGCTTGCTCTGCCTCCACACGCTCTTGCACCAATCGTCGCTCTACTTCGACTTTCTCGAAATGACGTTGCACTATCGGCCCAGATAGAGCGCGAAGTTCATCCAGCTTGGCCACATAAACGCCCTTTGACGCGTCGTCGCCCTCGTCGTACAACCAATCCTGTACATTGATGGTTAGCAAGACAGAATTTTTCTTGTCCGGCTCTTGATCGCGTGGATGCTTACTTCGGTTGTCGCTAGCTTCTCTCTAATCGTCGACTTCTCCTCCTCACTAACAAATTCCGCGTACTGGTCGTCTAATTTGGCTCGAAGATCGTATATGTAGGTTTCTAGTTCATTTTTCTTTTCCTCTGTATCGGCCACGAGCTTGTCTTCCATAACCATTCCAACCTCCTTCTCCATCAAGGCCGACTTGACGCTAGAATCTAGAGAGGTGGTGCCGCAAGAAATTGGAAGATCACCTTTGCGTACTTGCTTTTTGATTCTCCGCGTCTTTCTAGGAACGTTCTCCTTACTGTCTGTTTCCATAGACTGTTCAAAGCTGAGTCAGCCACGACTTCATCACCAATGCATGGTTTGTAAATCGGCAGAATGGCAGAGCAAAGCGCCTCAAAACAAACGAAGAGAAATAACATTGAGGCAAAATTTGGACAGCGGAGAAAAGGCCAAAAAATTAAGAGAAAGTGGCTCACATCAGCGTCTCTCTTGTCGCCGTCCTCCTTCGTTTCTTCATCAATTTCTTCCTCCACTTCCTGGTCCTCGACATAATAACCGCTTTCGACATTCAACACACCGTGAATGTTGACTCGAGCTTTGAGTTTGCATATCATGAATTCATCCTTGCCCTCTGCTCTGACTCCCTTCACAGAGAAACGTCCGATCCAGGGATTCGGCTTTCCAGGGAGTTCCTCAGGGCGCGCAAAGCGTGCCTCGAGATCGAAGGGCTGCTTGCGATAAAAGGTTAATATCTTCGTGGAAGGTAGGACATTGCCTTTGCTAAAGACAGTCAAGCTAGTGTCTTCGTCGGGAATGTCAGGAGCTTTCTCCCAAGTAAAATCAATGGGGTAGCTAACGATATCCTGGACCGAAAAATCGCGCACTCGAAATACTGGTGACAAGATGGCACAGCTAAACGCACAGCCACGGGCGACTGCCTCATCTGCATTCATGGTATATGATAGAGGCTTTCCGAAAAAGGCCTGAATGCGGTCTTTGAGTGCAGGTAGGCGAGAACCACCGCCAACAATCTCAATTATGTCGATATCTTCCTTAGAGACCTTGGCCTGGGCAAGAACTTGTTCGATGGGAGCGTGTGTGCGTTTCAGTAGCGGCTCAATCATGGCCTCGAACTCTTGGCGGCTGATCATGGCACTCGCGTCGATGTCATTCATGAGAGACTCGATGTTGACAGCAGCTTGCTGATTAGCGGACAAAATTTTTTTGGTCTTCTCTGCAGCATCAATTGTGCGGGCCAGGGCGCGACCATGGGTGTAGATGTCGACTTGGTACTTGGCCTTAAACTCCTTGGCCAGGTGATCCACGAGAGCCTTGTCAAAGTCTCGGCCGCCAAAGTTTCGATCCCAAGCGGTGGCCTTCACAGATAACTCGCCTTTTCTGAATTCTATCACAGAAGACGTATAGCTGCTGTGGCCTATGTCAATGAAACATACTCGGCGTGGCCGCTCCTCGGGTCCGGGAAGATCTAGCTTGGTAATACCCCAGCCGAGGGCAGCGGCAGTAGTATCGTTCATGAGTCGCAGGATTTTGAGACCGGCAATCTCTGAAGCATCAAGTAGGGATCGACGCTGGGCATCAGTGAACCAAGCGGGAACGCTCATGCAAAGGTCAGAAACAGGCGACTTGAGCTCGTTGGCAGCGGTCTGCTTAATCTTGCTCAGATACATGGCAACAAGTTGAGTGGCTGTAAATTTTTCCTTGACACCAAGGTAGGAAATCTCAGCCCCGACTTCGCCGTTGACGTCGGCAAGCTGCGCTGTCACATATTGTTGTTCGATCTGAACTTCGGGATCACTGAAAGAACGACCGGCAAGGCGTTTCAGACAGCCGACGGTATTCTTCAAGTTTGAAATCTCTTGCGTTTTGGCGGCTTCACCCAGGTAGCGTGACTTGGGACCAAAGCCTACGAGAGACCTGTCACGAGTGTCAGAGGAATGTGCCGACGCCGGAATGTCTGGCAAAAGGATTGAGAGAAAGCTTACGGAGTGGCTCGATTGGACACCTCATTGGTAATCTGTGATGTGTCTCAGTGTCAATTGGAGGTCGAACACATTCGGGGCGAGATGCACGAACCACATCGACGCCGCGGTTTCTCGCGACAGCCACGACTGTCTTGAGGGTTCCGAAATCGACACCTACAGCGCCCGGCCGAAAGGGCGATAGTTGTCAGTTCCTCAGCTCCTAGACCAGTGGAGAAATGGCCAGCATAGGTAACATACCGATGACACTCATGGTCCCAATCGATTCCAAATTATTTACACAGCTTCCTGTCTATAGTAGTCTATTACGCCGCGCGGGCTAGTCGTTGCAGGCAAGATCAAGCGAAGTAGAGTGGCGGTAGGTAGATCGACAGACGCGATGTCAGGCTGATAACGAAGGTGAGCGGCGGCTTTGTGACCAGACAGGGCTGCGAGGGAAAGTGAAAGGGAAATTTGTCGAGCCGAATGACACGAACGCTTGGAAGAGTTTTCTAGAATGTACGGATGTCTGAAGAGCGCCACTTCTTGACAAAGAATAAGTTAAGTATGTACTTGTTGGAGAGCGGGTCTTAGCATAATTATTTGATGATTTTTACTTGTTTTATCTATTGGATTATTTTTTTGTGTCGCATAGAGCAAGAGGAAAATCATGATGTCATAGTGCATAGGCAAGTCTAGAACCTAGTAGAAAGTCTTCGAGTATTAGTCAGCTTCGTAGAAGCGCACAGAAACTCGACTAAGGTAATACCGGTTTTGTTGAAGGCTTCTGGCTAGGCCCATCAAATGCCTGTTTAAGCCTTCTGATTGGCTGAGCGGCAGAGCCGATTATTTGTCAGCCAGCACCCTATTGTGTGCCCTAGAGGGATGGTCAGTCCTCTGAAAACACACCGCAGTTAGTACGCATCAACAGATTCATTTTGCTGCTCGATAGTTTTTAAGGAAAAGTAGTTTGGATATTTTTCAAAGGCTGACGCCACGGACTTCCAAAGTCCGTCTTTGTCCCGAAGTGCCTAGCCCTTACAATAATCATCGAAAAGCAAGGTTTCGAGAATGGCTGACAATTATGTGTCTCGGACTGACTAGGGATCTTGTACAGAGAAGGGATATTAGACGGACAGAACCCCGCAAAAGGTCGCATACAGTAGGTTGGAGAGACGTCGAGATGACTAGGTGTGCTGGGCACCTAGCACAGCAAGTGGACCGACTGAAGGAAAGGAAGCCTCAGGATATATCAAGGAACGGTCATTACCTAGATAGTTCTGTCTTCAGTCGCCAATTCCATGCGCACCTCAATCAATGTTCAGCATTATCTCTCTTGCTTAGTGCAGTGCCGCGCCCTCGTTCCTCTTTGGAGGAAAACCCATTCGACCCAGCTTGGCCTATCCTTTGATCCTGTCCGTTGCATTATGGTGGATTATCAACATGCTCCTAAGATACGCTCAGAATCCGTTTAAACTAGATGAGACTAGAGCATCAGTTCTATGTCGCCCAAGAGAAGTTTCACTGAAAATAAAATGAAATGTGAAGTTTACTTGAACCAATCATAAGCATAAGCGAGCAGGCCACCCAAGCGAATAAGTCACCCAACCACGCTCAAACAGCTACGCACTCATTTTCACCGCGCTTAATTTTCAATGAAAAGGAAGCAAACACTGGGTACTAACGTCACATCATTTGAGGCCGATTTGTTCTCGTGCGAATCACTGCTGCAAATTATGGCATTGTACTTCCTAATGTAGACCAGGTGCTTTTCGCCTCCTCATTTTCGATGGGCATGAAAGCCACCACTCGACAGTGGGCCCTCTGGTAGGTTCCAGTGAACCAGCACATTGCCGCTATGCCTCTTGAGGTCTATGGGAGGGACACATGACATATGGGTATGGGAGAAGGGAGGTACATGTCGGACCCAAGGTCAGACGTATATTAAATATGCCCTTGAGTTGTGGAGCTAGAGAGCAGAGAACTTAGGCCAATACAACCCACTGTGCGACAAAATAAGAATCGTGCCACGCCAGGCCTAGGGGGAGGGTGGGCATGTCAGCCAGCTCGTTGCCTGGGATTCTCGTGTGCCCGGGGCACCAGCAGATGGCCACTCTTCCTCCGACTCTCGTTATATCGCTGTCTAGCGATTCACAAATAGGCATCCTTATATCTTTTGCTGCTGGTGGCCAGTGGTCAGGACCAGCTAGTTAATGGCCTGCAGCCCGTCGTTAATCAGCACGACTGGATCCCACAAAGTGTCCGACCCAATACTCGTCTCGACAGAGCACTAGGAAGAAGAAGAGGAAGATACCAAACCAATTGAAGAAGTTCCCGAAGCCATGACCAGCGGAACGGAAGTAGAGCTACAAGAGCTGAGAGCCACGGTGGCCCGGCTCCAGCCCTTTCTGGGTAGGTGCGAGTAAGAGGCGTGCTGGGCTACCCATACGTGACTCGGTTATCACCAGTGAAAACAAGGAACGCAAGGCAGCGCAGCCCAATGTTTCAATGATTTGAGCCTTGAGGAAAATCACGCGCGGACATCGTCGCCGTTCCAAGATGCTCAGCCGCGGGTTTAAGGAACGTCCAGACCCTGGTCGTCATCAGAACAGGCTCCGCCCCGCTGGAGATGCCGAACTTTCCGCCTGCCCCAACTATCTCACAGAACCCTACACCTCGTGACCAGTTAAACGCCACACGCGCGCTTAGTCGTCCGATGGCGCTTGTTCGACGTCCCTAACAACCGCCTCTCCTTATCCACTTCTCGTCTGTGAAGCTCCCCGTAGAGAGATAGACCAGATTTGCCTTTTGCCTTTTTCTCTACGAGTCTTATGACATTTTGCAGTTTATGATACCCAACTGTGCCCAAAGCCGGCCACCATGGCTCTTTACAAGCTGAGTGTTCCCCCTCCCGTCCTTTCCCCTTCCTTCTATCCAGCCAGTCCTGCCAGTCGTTTGTGTGCTCATGACAATACAACTGTCGGGGCGCCGACACCAAGCACCCATAGTCCTTTTCTGAGGGTCTTTTTTTTCGTCTGTTCTCCCTTACTCTCTTAGATATCAATATGCGAAGATCAGCGCGTCAATGTTCCTAGCTACTCATATAGAGCTCTGAATCACAGATGAACCTTCACCGCGCGTCTCTAGCGCGCGCAGACCGCCAAGAACTGGCCAATCCTTGGCCATTCGGTCCCATGCATCTCATACCCTGGGCAATATGAATGGACCTTTCTGACCTTCAACAGTTAGGCGGGCTGTTCCTCTGACACAGCCTGGATCTAGCCTGCACCTTGCCAGATTCAATCCCACTCTCATCCTGCCTTCCTGAACTGAACCAGGCCCCCTCCAATAGGATTGCCGTTGAAAGTACGAAAAAAAAGATATCACTCTCGGCTACATTCAGCTTTTGCGCTTCTGACGAAGATATATAAACTGCCGCCTCAAAAAAGCACATATTCAGCCTTCTGACCGAATCCTGCAACGAAGATAAGCTGACTCTACCCCCCCGGTACATCACTTCACACCACTCAGCCGCTCCTCTTTGTTATAAAACTTAGAGTTCAGGCCTCACACTCGCTGAAACGCCCTGTTCGAGCCACTCACTCACAGCGTGATGCCAAACCGCAATCATGGCAAGACTCGCCCCGCCGGCAACCCACCCACCTCGAAACAAAGTCGCCCTCTATCGTCTGGCTCTAATATCGACAGGGCCCTCGGCCCGAGGGCTTCCACCCAGCCGATGCCTGCTCAGCAGGGCTTAGGCAGTCGCCCATGCACCGTCCCCGATGCCGCTTCATTGTCCTTTTCGGCTTCTTATTCTCTTCCCAGCCCGAATTCCATACACATGGGCTGGAACGCATCCAACGTATCGACTGCCAAGTGCGACATGTGCCACAAACAGCAACGCGGTACGATTCAGAAGTGCTCCGAATGCAAGCTCTCCGTTTGCAAGTCATGTGCCGAAGCCGACCGCCTGCAGGGCGATGCCAGGCATTTTCTAGACCACAATGCCGTCGACTGGGAAACGTCCCCTTTGACGGGAACCCAAAAGGCGCGGAAGTCTCAGAGCAGCAGTAGGCGCCACAAGAATCGTGAAGGCCCGGCCAAAGCTGACGCAAAAGCACAAAAATATGACCGTGAGCCAAACAATAAACAGCCTTGCGGACTTATTTCACAGCGCCCAACTGGCGCCTCGACTTCGTGCGCACAAAGTCCTAAAACCGAGCCGACCTCTTCTACGAGTCTTGCTCCCCAGAATAGCACGGCGAATGCCCGCAGCCTAGATGAGACCGTAAGGTCCGCCGTATCCCCGAGCCTGGAAATGGAATATGCCGCCGAGATCTTGACTCGGATGCCGCATCAGCCAGACATGCGTTGCAGCCACAGTCCCTTGCGACTTGCCCCGTTCCGGCCTCAGAGCGTGCCATCACAACCGGAGCATCTGCCATCCCTGAGGGCCATCCATCCAGAATTCGGCATCGAGTATGCACATTTCACCTCGCAAAGCCACAACAGGAGCTCGTTTTTTCACTCCTCTCCTGTCATCCCCGCAGACTCGTCCTCTTCTTTCACGAACAGGGGAGAGGCTCCGCTGTCCGGCTCTCGTCGATGCAGGTGCAACTTGATGTCTACAAGCTACCTCCCATCTCCCACTAGCAGCACCACTCCGTACCGTTTCGTGGGCCAGGAAGCAACCCGTTATCAGGCTACTGACCCGGCATCGTCAGCCGCTCAGAGCTTCGCGCAAGCATCCCAAACCGCACATGACTCCGTAGCTGCTACCGGCTACTCGAATTCGCGCGGGTCGTCTCGGGAGCCCTCACAGGCTGTGCCATGCTCGTCTCGCCGCGCCTCTGGACGATCAGAGCCCCCCAAGGCCGAAGAGCAGGGCGCAGAGCTTGGGATGGCGGCGCGTTTGATTCACAACGCTGAGCATACCGATTGGCCACTCGACTCTTGCCTGCGCCTCGCCATGACCCGCAGCTGGGCCACCCGCCTCGCCGAGGGAAATGCTGGCGCTGATCGTCTTGATGTCTTTAGCCAGCTTCACACTTCCGCACGCTACGCTATGCGTGACCTTGGTTTGCTGACCAGCCAACGCAACGCCGTAAGTGATTGGATCTGCGACATGGAGGGCATCCTTACCGGCTCGGGCGCGCCCTCCGCCATCACAATGTCCTCATCACAGAGGGCGCTTGCACCGCCGAGCGCTTTCTACTGATAGGATTGCTGGCAGCAACGGCATCCATCTTCTCCGAAGACGAGGTATAGCCTTATTTTGCAGCCTTAACTTGGTGCCATTTCATTATCGTCTCTCAACACTCAGTCGTTTGCTTTCTTTTGTGGAAGCCCAAATACACCGGGGGAGGAGGGCAGTGCGCACGATGGGCCCTTTCTTGGCGCGGTTTGAAATCGAGGTCAATTAGAGGATCATAGGAGATGATGGCTCACCATAGGGTATGTGTTTTTGATGGGAGACCGTGTTGAGGACGCACTCGCACCGAACAAAGCTGACGCCTGAATACATCAATCAGTAGCAGGGAGGTACTATGTCACTGGAGGGCGAAGATGAGAATGGAACGAACTAGAAGTGGAAAACAATCTCACTGCAGAACTCGCATGGATTTCTGTCGGATCTGAAGGGGCGGAGGCCAGGTATAGAAGATGAAGGTGCCAAACACCCGTTTCGTCGATGCATGATTCGTGAGCAAAAGGAGCAAAGACGTGAACTAACTTTTTGATTTCGCAATGAATTGTTTTCCCCCGCTAGAATTCATTCGTTCCAGTAATGCCCTCGAGCTGATAATCAATTCTCAAAGCTCCAGAAATATCCGCTACGAGTCTTGGGCCCCGGCGCTTTCACCATCATCCTGCGGCTCCATACCGTCATCTTCGGCTTCATCATCCTCGAAGCTGCCGGCAGGGACTTGGTATATCCGTAGGATGGACTTATTCGGATCTTTTACAAGGACGAACTTGCCCTCGTCGCGCTTGAGACACATATCGGCGATGGTGCGAACAATACCCCAGCCGTTAGACAGGGACAGGTTCATCTGATTGGCAAAATCACGAGGCTTCCAGCCGATGACGCCAAGAATAACGTGCTTATCATTGGAGCGAGGATTGACGCGAGAGACGAACCTACCATGTTCACTGTTAGCAATATACTTGCAATTGAGGAGAAACCCTAAGAATTGCACTCACCCAAGCTTCATAAGGTCCGATTTGGACAGTATGCTTTGCACCGTCCATCGAGCCAGCTTACAGCTGTTGTTCTTCATCTCCGTCGCCACGACAGCACCGCGCTGCGTGACGAGCTTGCTTCTCCAGTCCAGGGCACCGCCACTGCCCTGCGCCTTGTTGTCAAACTCGTTGAGGGCCTTGATGGTAATAAGCTGGTCCTCGCCGCTTATGGCATTTTTCTGGACTGCGTCGATCTCAGTCCGCACTACAAGATAAAAGGGTTCCTCTTCGTTGGTCGAGAGATCAAATCTTCGGTACTTGTAGACTTTGCTGGCCGGGGGGTCGCTACCTTCAGATGCGTTATAAAAAGGATTGGCGTGGACCATTTCAATCTTAGTGGATTCGCTTTCGGTGACAACCTGGTTAGCAAAGTTGTGATTGATATAAGTTGCCTCCTCAGCCAGGGCCACTGGCTGGTTAATGATGTCTTTGCTCCCATCAGCAGCGTCCAGTGGCGCGTCAGCCGCATTCTCATTGACTGTCACCATGTCGAGCGTGGCATTGTCGCGTTTGTCGAGGAAAAGCTTGTTGCCTTGGCGCACAATGACGATATCCCAGGGATAGACGGAGCGTGGAGCGCACATGATCATGGAAAGGATACTGTCGGTGGCGAAAATGGTGGCCTCATCCCTGTCAGCAAGCTCTTGGACGACGGGGTCGGACGAAGTGGTGACATTGTAGGCGGCACGGTCAATGGCCTTGAGTTTCTTCTCAGCGCCCCGAACGGGAGGCTTATCGTATGAACGATCGTAGTAGTAGAGAAAACCGTAGTCCTCCAGGTCTTCGCCTTCTTCGGTATCGAGGTTCAGTTTAGCCAGACGGTTAAAGTCGATCTCCTCGAGCAACTGCCAGTCGGCCTTGATATTGATACTTGCATCACGGTTGCGAGTAGGCTTATCATAGTCTTTCCAGCCGAAGCGACGTCCGCGGGAGCCGGTATTAGAGCGGCCGCCTCGATCGTAGCCTTGGCGCCCACCGAGGCCTGATCGCTGCAGCTGGCCGCGACCCGAGCGAGCGTCGCCTCTGCCGCCGCGTTGACCGCGGCCACGGGTAAAGACTGTACCACGACCAAATCTCGTTTTTGTGGAGTCCCTGATATTGCTTACGAGAGAGAACGTGGACTCGTCTTCGGCGGGTGGCGCGTTGAAGGTGACGGCGTGACTGGCGCCGTAAGCTTGCTGGTCTGGCGTGGCCCGTCAGTCTAACGAGGACGTGAAATGAATTGCAAGATATGGTAATGTTTACCTCGGTAATTACGGTTGTACTGCGCACGACCACCGCGCTCGCGTTCCTTGCCCTCAGTGGTCCAGTCGGCCATACGGCCCAGCTTGTCGCCTTTTGAGAAGGGCGCATATGGCACGCCGTTGAGAGTCGTTTCGGACGTGACAGGAGGACCCCAGCCATCGCCAGAAGGACAGCTTTCACATATTTTGATGTAATCAAGCGATTCAGCCATGTTCGGATCTCGATATGGACCCGGCATGCAATTTGCGTTGCTTAATTCTCCAGGAGTGAAGCGAGAGCCTCTGGCCTACTCGTCGTGAATTTTAAAACCTGTGCGAGTGGGCAATGGATTGTGATTTCCGGAAAATCTGCTTGCCGAAAGGAAAAGGTATCTCCGTACTTCGTACCCTGATAGCCTCAATCTTGAATTGGTTATTAATCATGCATCTGTGGATCCAAGCCATGGTACTTCGTAGATCAAATGTTCACCCTCCGGGCCTCAACTCTACAGCGCGGAGCTTGTACTTCGTAGAGAGTTAGGCATGACTAGTTCGCACTCATCTCATCGGCCTTTCCCATCCCTCCGTCCTCAACCTTTAAAGTCCCATCCTGCCGGTAGCACTCCGTCACCATGGCGTCTCCAGTATGGCTCATCACCGGCGTCTCCAGCGGCTTCGGCCTGTCCCTGGCCCTGAGGGCACTTGATGCCCGACACCGCGTCATCGGCACCGTACGCAGTAAGACTAAGGCTACCGATGCCGTGCAGCGCATCGTCGATCATGGCGGGCAGGTCCTCGAGTTGGACATGGTCGACTCCCAGGCAACCATCGCAGCCCGGGTGGCCGAAGCAGAGACCATTCATGGACGCATCGACTACCTTGTCAACAATGCTGGCTCTTCGATTCTGGGCGCGCTGAAGCATTTTACGTATGCTCTCTCCCTCGGCACCTTCCGCTTCTGTATAACGACAGAGACGCACTGACGTTCTGCAGAGAGGCCGAAGTCAAGATGCAGTATCAAACCAATGTGTTCGGTCCTCTTTTCACTACCCAGGTCGTGCTCACTGGTATGCGCAGCCGCAAGGGCGGGCTAGTGGTCAATATCAGCAGCGTGGGTGGACAAGATGCCGTGACAGCATGCAGCCTCTACGGCTCGAGCAAGTTCGCTCTCGAGGGTATGTCGGAGGCGCTGGCCAAGGAGGTGAGCGAGTTTGGCATCAGCGTCCTCGTTGTCGAGCCGGGGGCCTACCGCACCAACTTCCTGAGCGCAGCTCAGCACCCGACCACGGGTGTGCCCGACGATTACGCCGGCACTGCGCTAGAGGCCGCCCTAAACAACTTTGTCAGCCTGACCGGCAAGCAGCCTGGCGATCCGGACCGGGCCGTCCAGCGCATCTTCCAAGTCATCACCGGCGAGGGCGACGCTGGCCACTTGCGCGGAAAAGTTCTTCGTTTGCCACTCGGTATGGACGCCATCCAGCGCATAGAGAGGAAAGTAGCGAAGCTGCAAGATGACCTTGCGGAGGCGCGGAAGCTGGAGGAGCAGTCGAGCACGGCAATTATTCGGGGATGATTGATGCGGAGGCAGGCACTAGCCCAGTGCCCTGAGACACGCCACCAGTGGGGCCGGGCTGACAGTGTTATGACGCCTTCCTCGTCCCATCCGCGGTATCCAGCCTACGCTTAGCACACACGATGTTGAATCGAGCGTGCCTTACGCCCAGATTTCCTCCCTTCTTCCCTGGCCAGCTGGGAAGCCCAGCGATTCTCCCGCGGTGTAATTTCCTTTAGTTCCGGCCACCACGCGCCCGGACCTCTTGCCTCTGCAAGACCTTGCCTGCGGACTCGTCCGCCTTCCGAGCATGGATGTTGTGCCATACAGGTAATTCATCATGTGATTGTGTCGCACGTGGGGATCCCTGGGGGAAGGGCAGATAATAGTACATCCGCCCTGGACAGGAGGAAATTAAGGAGA
>KB853726.1:2521-15085 GCA_000372705.1 Cerataphis brasiliensis yeast-like symbiont
ATCCCAACCTGTACTCCCGAAATTCGACGTTGACAAGAAAACCTTGTAGATATGCGACCCGAATGACTGTCAGTAACACCTGAGCATGCTGCAAGGGCCGTAATCCGACTCATCAAATGTCGCTCCTCAAACTCCGGTTCTAGTCTACGGCCCATACTAAAAACAAAAATCCTCCGACTCCGTGCACTTTTCGTTCCCTTCTTGCGGGTTTCCATGCATTCGTTTTCGGCCCAGACTTACATCTATATAATCATGAGCCATTGTTAGCTAGCAGTAGCCGACAGCTGTCGTGCCTGCGCTTTGTCCTAAAAAGTCAAAGTTGACGTTCTGCGCGACTTGTGCTGAGATGATTCGGCACTGGAAACATCCACAAAGCCGGTGTCGCTGATGGGCTCCGTCGGCGTCTTCGGTTCCAGCGATGGGCCCTGCACATCGATGGATTTACTCCTCTGGGCGTACACTTCCGTGTCACGATGTACGACCGGGCCGGGATGGAGGAACTGGGATATCAGGTTGCTGTTGGTCCTCTCCCGCTCACGGCTCCTGGTACGGCTCACGGTGTTGTTTGCCTTTTGTTGCTGCAGACCTGAAGCTGCGGCACCCGAAAACATGGTGCTGGCCCGGGCAAGCATGGCCTCAGACTCCTCCGCCTCTTTGCGAAATCTCGATTCGCTCGGCAGCAAAACAGCACGGTCCAGACCGTAGGGCAGACCACGATGCCGACCGCGGATTTGCATTGCGATGATGACCAGCTTGCCGACAACGGAGAATTGCGACGACAGCGACGCATTGACGCCCGTTACTCCCATGCTTAGGCCGACGGTGCCATATGCGCTCACCACCTCGAAGAGCACGGCAAACATGTCGAATTTGTGCGCCATGATCTGATCTCCCTCACTGATGGCAAGGACGAAAAGGCCCAAGAAGACGTACCATAAATCGAAAGACAGCTGTCGTCGCAAGTGGCTTCCAACATACGACAGAGCACTGGCGTTAGAGTCATCGTCGACGGTCCGCTCCTGATAGACGCCCAAGGATTTCTCTTCGTACACATTGGTCCGTCGAATGGAAATGGCTATAGGAAAGACGGAAATGTACATCATGATCATGTACAGCACTGGCATGGCTGGATGCAGATCCGTCATGTTGACGGCAGAGAACCCAGCCGTCCGGGTGGAAGCCGCTTGAAACAAACCGATGACGACCCGATTCCTCAATGGGAGCTTTCCTATTGGTTCTGCGCCAAGCTTTAACGTGATCCGTTAGCCATTTCAGTTCCACCAAAGTACGGTTCGCCGAAGGACCCAAAGACTCACATCGAGGACAACGAAGAAGAGCAGGTCGAGGCCGTTGAGAATGAGGAGTATCCAAAATAGCCACCAGCTGGGACCCGAGGGAAATAATAGGGTGAAGCATCGTCGAGGGTGGTCTAGTAAGAATCGCAGTTCTTCCCACAACCCAGACCCCCTTGGGACGACTTTGGCAGCGACCCAGATCAAAAATCGTAACATGACGGGAAAACCCGTATTCCCGATGATGATGAACCACATAATCATCAGGACGAATTCTGATCTCTGAAAAGAGATCATGCTGTCTGGGGTCAGGGTAAAGCCGACGTCCATGAATGCCACATTGGAGGTGAAAAAGCTCCACCATGTTTTAGAAACACCCGCATCCTCGACGATCTTGCCGTAATATGCGTTGTGGAGGATGAATGGCAGAAGGCATAAAAGGATTATGAGCTGAAAGCCCCAGAAATACAATAACAATATTAGTGCTAGTGTTCTCAGTGAGCGGTATTCGATACCGCCAAGCTCCTCGCGTTGCTCTAGAGTCAGGCCGACAAAGTTCGAATTCCGACCAATAGTCGGTGTATACGAAAGGTATGGCATATCTTCCATCTCCCGGGATAAGGCGGATCTGATGGAATTGAATGTGCGCGCCCGTCCAAAACGAGATGTTTTGGACGATGCACCGTCGTCGTGAAACTTTTTATTTGCCGAGCTGATCAGACGAGGCTTGCGAAAGCGGAGCGAATCTAAGGTGCCTCCTAAGGCTTTGACATCGTCGGCGAGCTCGTCCTTGTGACGCCGCTCAGGCTCTGCGATGGTAATTGCTGAGTGGCGGCTCTGAAAATGACGCGAATCGGGCGATGCTTGCTCCGCCGCCGAGTCGATTGTTCTGGAAAGGGCAAGTGTGTATTCTTCGTCGTCTTGAGGGTCGCCAATCTGGAAGCTCCTAGGCCCCAAACCTCGTTCTGCGTCTCGTGGTCCGGGGATGCGCAGAACCTCATTGTCCTGATTTCTCTGCCGCTCAACAATGGCGATGTGCTCGGCGTTGGTTCGGCGCTGGGGACTCTTTAGGACATCCTCCCCCATGCCATCACTTCGTTTGACAGTTCCGGCAAAGGTAATGGCCGTAGGACCGGCGAAGACGTCCTTGAAGCCTTCACTTTGTGGGTTCTTTTCCTGGATAATAAGCCCCTGAGGATTGTCGACGGTCTCGTTTTCGTTAGTCTGTTCGGTTGTGTCCGAAGTAGAGTCACTCGAATCGCTTTTGGCTCCGCCAGTTGTCTTGGGGAACATTTCATGGACATCATCCAATAGGATTCCGTCGTTGGTAATCCTCTGCGTGCGGCCATTTTGCGCCATGACGGTGATGGTCCGCCCATTGACGCCCTGGGGCCGCGTAGCCATTTCGGTATCAGAACGGGCCGTGGTCTTGGACTTGGTAAATGATGGCCGTCTTAAGCGCACATCCCGAACCCAGCTCTGGAAGCGCTTCTCAAACCAGTACAGTCGAAGGAAGACGACACAAGCATGGAGTGTGATGGGGTTGGACACTATGGCGAACAAATAAATCATGGCTTGCTGAAAGCCATTGAGCTTGTTGACATCGATGGGATTCAGCCCTGCCTGCGTGTTGGTTCCGCTGGCAAACATCAATGCATCTACGTATGACAAGCTGCCCTTGCCAGAGGCATATATCGCAATTGAGGCAACAATAGTAGCGCCAATGATCCAGAAATCTGTCGAGTTCCAGGTCAGCAAGCCTCGAGTGAAGCCACGAAAGCGGGCGTTGACAGACAGTGAGCAGTAATGAAATTGAAGTGTGGCTTCTTAGAGACGAATGCGGGTTTGACAGCCTTGAGCTGCGCCCAAAGCCAACCTGGTGCGTCCTCCAGCATAGCGACGGAACGAGCACAAAACTTTGTACGAATCAGGCCCGGAGATGGCAGGAGAGAAAAGGGGAGAAAGGAGGAGTCGAAGGAAGTGTAGATAGTTGCGCCGAGTCAAGCTGACGTTGTCGCCAGCATGAACGCGGCGACTTTTTTTGGCGCGACTCCGAGAACTAGATGGGTTCTGCGGGCTGGTGTGCCTGTACGAGGAAAGGTTGAGGCGATGCGTGTCCAAGCACTTAACCACGAGCCCAGATGAAGGACGTGAGGCTGAGAGTGGGCAGAAGAGGCATAGTGTAGTAAGGATGCGTGGGCAAGACGAAGATGAGGTCAAAGTCAATTGGACTGGGGAAATTTTGAGGTGCTAGCGTCGCGTCGCGGCCCAAGCAGGATAGAGCATCAATACATCTTGAAGAAAAAATCCGGGGCAAGAGGGCGGGATCCGATGAAAGTCGTGGCAAGATGGAAAGTTGTGGCAATGATCCGTGCGAGCTGGCAGCGAGCGGCTGGTCGCTTGCCCATATTGGCGACGGCAGGGGTTGTGGTCGAATAATATGGCTTGGGCCGACTGCACGTCGACTGTGACAGAGGCACAGCCGACGGGCTGCAGCGCAGGCCGGGCCTAATAAGAGAGAAAAGGGTCGGCGGCGGCGGCAGGCCTGGAAGATTGAGGAATTTCACTCGAAGCGGGCTGGACCGCCGCCTCGAGTGCGGCTTGGTGTTGAGTCAAAGTCTCAGGTCGCGGGCAGAGGCTGGAGGAGGAAACGAGCAGGGCTGGGCCCACGCTCGCAGTCGCAGTGGGCCGTGAAAGACGGATTGCCCAGGCCACCCACTGTCAGAGGGCCCAAAACGCAGCCACGCAGGGCCACGCCCGTTTTCTGGCCTGGCGGCCGCGCCTACACGCACGTACCAGCACCCGGCGGGTGGCACGCGAGTGCGCGGAACCGTTTCAGGAGACAGCGTAACAGGCCGACGGACGGTGAGGGAGCGAAGGGCTCTGCTCGACGGGACGAGACGGGTGCCGATCTGAGGAGACGAGGCGATTAGGAGACGAGGAGTGAGAGCCAAAAAATTGACAGAGAATAGAGGAGCCAAAGGGCGATGATGTGAAGCGAGAGGGGGGAGGAAATCCAAGACGGCCATTGGCTCTGGTTTTGCTCTTTCCCTCCCCTCTCGTCACGGGGCATCGACTGCGGGAGGAGAGAGGCAAGAGCTAATGACTAGCAAGTGACAGCGACTGCAGAGTGGGCTTGGGCCGTGGTTCAAAGGCCTCCACCTGCCCTTAGTTGCCTGGGCGGCTGGACCGGACATCGTCTGCTTGGGCTGTAATAGTAATTATGAGTTTACTATTTATTAACAGAGCGCGATAAGCGTGTGTGGAGAAGAGTCGGCGCACTCGACGCAGCACGGTACAAAGGCTCTACTTGCGTACCCAGGCCAGGGTTGATGTTGATGGGAGATGCGGTAAAACATGAGCGGCCGAGGCTGGCAAAGGGCAAGGCCGGAAGCGGAAAAGGTCTTTTCCATGTATCTGTGGAGTGGCGGCTCGCTGCCTTGGGTCCTGGCGGTCTAACAGGGCCGTTGATGTGGCATCGCTCGAGGCGCTAGACCGCTACCCGGACAACTTGGTCTCGTTGATGAGGCAGTTTCGAGCCCGGCCACGTGCACAGATTCCTCCCATCAAGGCCGGTATATAATAGCCTCTTTGCAGGTCGCGGACCGGCTGGCCGTCCCGACCTGGCGGGAAGCGGGTGGAATAGGATGTGCCGTGCAGTCAGCCACCAGCCACATGCGCTGACAAATTGACGCTCTCACAACCTGTTCCATATGCGTCTCCGATTTGACGTGTACCCTGGCTAGTCAAATCCCGTCTCTCTCAAATTATCGACTAGACCTAATGTCTACTTTCTAGGTCCGTCCCCCGACACTCTTATTTTCAACAAGCTTTCGACGTTGACTTGACCGCTGCTAGTCAATATATTTTGCTGATATCCCAAGCCAGCTAATTAGTTCCGGGGCAAAGGCGGCAAGACACAAAGGCAAAAAACCCCGTGTTGCGAAGGCTTTTATTCACCTGGACTTTACCAGTATAGGCCAGCTGGGCTGGTGCGAACCGGAGTCCCTGTCGCTTCGCATCCTGGTTGCTGTCACCGCCAGCACATCTGCCTCCTTTCTACGAATGGCCGGTCCCCTCCATTCTTTCGGCGCGTCACCGCCCCGGCCTTTTCTCCTTCTCTTCTCTCCTTCACCTCTCCAGCCCCAAACTTTCTCCCTGCCCCCTCCCCGCCAAGCCTGCTAGCTCGCCAATGCGAGTTCCAAAAACCGCATGACGTGCTAAGCCCGAGACTAGAAGAACCTGTCTTACGGTGTGACATGCGTCCTCGACCGGGTGTGTCTTTCTTATCTTCAGGCGTGGAATCATCGTTCCTGCCGCACCGTTATTAGTCGTACTGAAACAACCATCATTTTCGTCTGAAATCCCATCTGGTTGCATTCTTACAGCCAGCACTTCTTTGCCATCGCTCCCTGAAATCTCTAGCCCCGCCAGGAAATCATCTCACTTCGCCCTAGCCTCCCTTTTGACTTCTGTCCCCCTGGTTTCCAGCCGATCAACTCATCCTAGCATGCCTATGAAGACACACCTTGTGTTCGTGCTGCCTGCTCAATCCGACATTATTGATATTGGCCAGACTGCCCCCATAGCAGGCAAATGCTCGAGTGCCCGCTTTTGCTGATATAAGAAGGCGGCAGACCTAGTAAAGGGCGTCATTTCGTTTCCGCCCTGGCAAGGGAAGGAGCTCGCAAACGATTCCTCAGTCCAAAAAAGTCGGTACTCTAAAAAGCTGGCTCCAGGGCCATGGCCAAGAATGACCCCAACCATTCAGTGCGTACGACTTGAGTCGAGGCCGGGCTGTGTTAAGACCTTCTAAAAGTGTGCATTTGCGGCAAAACAAGTGGTGTGCTTCAGATTAGCACTGTACACGCCGAAGAAGGAATTGGGTGTGATTCAGAAAATTTACGAGCCGGCGCAGAGTGGGAGGCGCCAAATATAATAAGAGGAGTGAGGAGCATCTTCGGATCTTGGAACCACTCTGGTGGCTTTACCAAGGGGAGAGTATACGAAGCTATTAGAACCGGTAATGTATCGTTCAAAAAAAGGGCACCCGATTATTTGTGTGGAGTCCAGACCAAGCCAAGAGGCCATGTGAGCGATTGGGGTATGGCCTGACTTCACATCAGTTCTTGCCATCTGGATCAAAGTCGGAGGCGGTAGTATAAGATGTCTTCAGGCGAATGCGTGCGTCATTAGAAAGAGGCTAGCAAGGTTTTGTTGAGAAACGAGCATGGCCAAACGCATTTGAAAACGCTCGCCAAGATACCGTATATGATGGGATCGCAAAGTCAGTGAGGGCCGGAGGCCGTGATATCCTGCCAAGTGAAAAAGACACATGTGTCTTGTCAGACGACCAAGACATCGAACGGTTAATCACCTGTGTGCCGATGTTACGGGACTGCGCCCTCGTTACAGCCGAGAAGGCGCATTTAATATGGCAGCAGAGACTTGTGTGTTGCGGACTTAGATTGTTCAAAAGGCTCATGGTTTTATGACTATGAGATACCCAGGAAGATAAGGGATATTAGTGGCGGTCATTCGAAGCATCTGTTGCATAACTCATGGCTCGGACATTCAAAGCAGGTGAAAACGGTCTATATGAACGAGGTCATATCTGGAGAAAGGTAAAGGTTAATACACAGCGTGAATTCCCGCCCATTCCAGACGAAACCGTCTTGGACGCTTTTTCCGTTTCGATTTTCTTACGTCGATTGTGTGGAGTGTTCTTTTCCTCGGCCCTTGAGACGCAGCAAAGCACCGTCTATTCTGATTTCAAGGTACAGTTCATTCATACAAGGCAGAGCCGTTTTCCGCCCATGCACGCGCCATCGAGCCTTTGGAAACTTTCGTCTTATCTAGTCATCGCGAAGCCTAGCGAAGCATTTACGCCAGCCCTCGTCTGAGAGAAATCTCAACCCTTCGTAGCTGTTAGTTTTCAGCAGTGTCTACCATGCGCCGCATGCCATGCGGCGCTGGTCCAAAATCACTCCGCAGCACTGGCTGCCCCTTGGCATCTACAGACTTCTACAAACTGCGTACTCCACGAACACCTGTTGAAGCCTCCCATGCTGCAATGGCCGCCATCTTCTGGGGATCAAGCTTGATCCCTTCGCCTGCCTGAGTAATAAACCCCAGATGTATGATTTTTTTTGGCAGCAAAATCGCACTTCTTTGGGTCAAGTTTGAGTCCCGCTTGTTGGAGCTTTGAGGGAACTCGATGTTCCTTTTCCCAGTGGTCAGCTTCATCTCCATCTGAGTACATCACCACGTCGTCCAGGTAAGCGGCACAGAATTCCCCCAGAAACTCTTTCAGCACATCATTGATCCATCTCTGAAAAGACGCTGGTGCTCCTGCTAGGTCAGAAGGGGTGACAAGCCACTTAGATGCCCTAAATCTCGTGCGGAATGCTGTCTTCCACTCATCCCCTATAGCAATCCTCAGCCTACAGAAAGCAGCCCGCACATCCACCTTGGTAAGCCACTTTGATCGAGCCATCAAGCGCAGGGCTTCGCCAATCAGAAGTAGGAGGTATCTGTCGCGCTCTATGATTGCGTTCAAGGCACGGTAACCAACGCGAAACCGTAAGCCTCCACCGGGTTTCCTCGCAAACAAGACAGGAGTTCCCCCTGGTGAGCTACTCATCCTAATCCAAATTTTGCCTAGAAGCTCGGAAAGGGTCTTACGTAGCATCAGGAGTACGTCTCGGGACATGCTATACAGAGGGCCCCATGGGGCTTCTTTCTCTCGCCCTTCTACATATCCCCAAACATGCGGGGACCGGTGGCCATCGAAATCCAGATCGGCGCAAGCCATATGTGTGATTGCATTTTTGGTGGTCTCTCCGTCCCTCAGCCAGTGCAAGGCACTCCGTTAATTCTGCCAGCTGTGCCTGCAGCCGGCTGATTATGTTATTTTGGGCCATGTTGTCTATTTCCTGTTTGATCTGGCTACCTGGATCTGGGTCTGAGTCTTGTTCAGCCTAGTTTGTGGCACCCTCTTCTCGATTTGTCTACTCTGGTCGGACCGTGACTCCACGGCTTTGAAAGTGGGTCTGGACTGGGGCCGTGATGACGGTCTGGGACCGAGTTCGTCTGGTCCGCTCGGTCTAATCTAGGTTTGTCTGGGTCTATGTTGCTTTCTTTCTTGGTTCAATCTGCAATGGTCTTATTGTTGGATCGCTAGGCAAGCGATAAGTGTGAGGCTTTGTTGTAATGTCTTCATTGGACTTGACTGATTGGCAGAACACGGAATAGTACTGAACTGCCGAGATCGCTCAATTTAGTGGCCAGAGCATCAGAAGGATACAGAACGCCGAGATCGGGCATTCAACAGAGCATTGAAATACAAGATTATGAAGTGATCCTGGCGGAATGACATGACACCTCCAGTGGCGAAGCCCGTGGATTATGAGAAAGAAAAAAAACTGGAGTGCGACATGGAGGACAGCGCCGCAATTGCTAGCATTGTAGAAAAGGTAGAGACAAACTCCAGCCGGTTTCAAGGGAACAACCTGGACTTGCCAACTGAGCCAGCCCCAATCGAGTATGAGGAACTCGAGGAGGGACCTCAGGTTGCGGCGCTGCAGGCTCCATCTGGTTGGAAGAATTACAACGGCGAGACAATTGCTTTACTCCATAGACTACGGCTTACAGTTGATTCAGAATATCTGACGGCATT
Source organism: Cerataphis brasiliensis yeast-like symbiont (assembly GCA_000372705.1). Classification (NCBI taxonomy): domain Eukaryota; kingdom Fungi; phylum Ascomycota; species Cerataphis brasiliensis yeast-like symbiont. Next base: position 11,492 of record KB853726.1, read on the forward strand.
CAAGACTCGGTTAGGCGTTTACCGGTGGAAAGTTTTACCCATTGGACTTAAGGTCGGACCGGCATGGCTCCAGTCATTTATCAACATGCAGATCCATGAGCTCCTAGACTTCTGTGCAAGCACATATGCGGATGATGTGCTTATCCACTCGGATGATGTGAAGGAGCATTTGCAGCATACGAAAGAGGTGATCTTTCGTTTGCATCAAGCTAATTTACAAGGGGACATTAAGAAATCTCGGTTTGGTGTGACAAAAGTTGATTATCTTGGTGTCATCTTGGAAGCAGGAAAAGGTGCGCACATTGATCGGAAAAGGTCAAGGCAATCCTCAACTGGAAGTTCGAGGATCTTCATACGGTTCGAGCAGTGCGATCATTTACTGGTTCGGTCAACTTTGTGAGGACATTTTGCTATCACGAGAGTGATGTGGCCGAACCGCTCAATCGGCTGACAAAGAAAGGTGTGCCCTTCAGAAGCAAAAAGGCGAGTGGAGGCCAATCGGCTATTTCTCTAAGACAATGACAGCAGCCGAACGAGCCTACTCCATCCACGATCGTGTTTTGTATATATTTTTCGCTAAAGAAGATTAATGCATTTTCGTCATCTTCTTCATCTATAAACCCAACATAACGCTTGGAATACTGTGATGAAGTGACAGACATCGCTCTCTTTGTCAGGCCCGGATCAATGTTACCTGATGTGTACTTCCGTGACAAGTGATGGTGTCTGCTTGAATGATGGGATGCCTTAGAACTCTCTAATGGGGCCTAGTTGTCACTCTAGCGCCTTCGGGCCACATAAATTGAAACCTGTCCGCGGTGTTGCTCATAGGCGCAGGGCATCTGATTCTCACATCCTTATCGCCTGTCATATACCTATAGATGTCGTCAAGAGTACGGCGCATTGTCTCAGGATCTATACCGCTAGAATATTTATCGTCATTTAAAATCGCAAAAAGATTTTCAAATGTTTAAGGTTCTTTGTGGACGCATGGTGGCAATGCTCCTTGGGGTGTTTTGAGAAGGTTTGGGATTTGGGAGCTCCATCATTCTCAGCTTTCGTGCGCGGGCAAAGCACTTGTCAAAGACAGCATAGCAGAGGCATCCTGTGTCAATCATAGCCTTGGAATAGAACCCACCGTCTACTAGACAATCTAGCAAAAGGGGTGGGCCTTCTATTCCATCCAAGGCCGCCTTGACCTGTTCCTCTGCCGTACAAGAGTCCTCTCTCTTGAGCCCCCTGAGCGCGCCTTTGTTCAGGGGAGGACGTTTCCCTACTCCTCGTGAGCCCGGGTTTTGTCAGCCGTGGGAGCCAGTGTGCTGGAGCTGACGCTATTCACACCGAAGACCGCGGTAGGTGGGGCAGGCCCGCGAAAAGTGACCACCCTTGGCGCACCGCATACATAACTCTTGGTCCATCAGGCGCTTGAAGTCCTCGGCGCTCCGTCGAGGCGCGCGAGGCTTGTTACTCCCGGTATTGCCACCGGCACCCGCTGACAAATTCAGGATGGCTGCCCGCACAGCCGCCACAAAAGCTTCCGGAGTCATGGCGTTGACTCCGTCCATGGGAGTATCCCTATCCCAGTCCAGGTCGGACTGGGTGCCAGCCTGCGCACCACCGCTAAATCCGGCGCTGCTACCTGACTTTATGTACCAGGTGTTGGTATGGCTGGTTGAGCCGGGCCTGGCGCGGTACGAGGGGCGAGTCTCGAGACAGCGAGCGACCTGCTTCACTGTGGCTACCCAGCTTTTGTAGTCATGGGTGGACAGCGTGGTCACCGAGATGAGGGCCCTCCTCAATAGGTCATTGATGGCATTGTCGAGCGGAATGATCCGCGCACTGTCTGCCCAGCCTGAGCCCCCGCGCTGCGCCGGCTTGTACTCAAAGTCGTGCAAGAAGCCCTCGAAAGACTGGTGGATGCCCTGCCGCATCCGAGAGAGCTGCTCACCAGCAGTTTGCCGGGCCTGCCGATCCTCGAACAGCTCACAGAAGTGAGCTACGAACAGGCGCCAGTCGTACCCCTCCGGCGGGCCTACACTCCAAAACCAATGACCCACGCTGGGTTGGCGTGGCAGAGTGTTGATCATCCCCAGGCAAACGGACCGGTCGTTACCAAGCAGATGAAGGTCCTCTTCGATCTTTGCTTCTACCTACGTTGCGCAGAACCCCAAAGTTCTCTGCCGTGCCATCCTACTTAGGCAAAGGGGATTCTTTTTGTTTCTGAGGAATGAGTTAGTGCCAAAACCACTTCCCGAAGGCGCCAGAGTGTGATTGGTTGGGAATTGACTGTCTTTGCTGCGCTCCTCCGCGCATTTGCTCTCGGAACAGCAAGAACTGACGGAAAATTTCCGCGTCCTCGCTTTTTTCTGCGCCCTGAACTCCGCCCGGGGCTGTGCTGTTATCATGGACTGTGATCTGATGTGCTAGGGCTAGGGCCAGGCCCAAGTCAGGGTGCATAACCCATGACACCGGACCGAGGATGAAGTTTAACCACTTGTCTTGACGCTCAACCGGAACATCTCCGGTGAGGGGTCGGAGGACTTCTGCAGCCTGCACGAGTTGGGCCGTCTTTTCAGGCGACGGGGCGACCATGGCGATGCCTGATGACACTTGCTAGATATCTACCAACAATTCCGGCCTTTTCAAGAGTCTGCGAAGTCGTGTGCGGACGAGGTATGACTCCTGAAGCCGAAGTAGGTTCAGCTGGCAGGCGGACCATAACCCTTGCGTCGGGTTTCGGGGCCGAGCGTGTCGGGGTGCTGAGAGGGGCGGTTTTCTTTGGGGGCGGGGGAGGGGCACTTGTGCCTCTCATGACTGCCGCGGCGTATGATGTGCCGACCTTTGTGGCTGGGCGCTTCGAAGTCTCCGGAGCCGGTTTGCTGGTTGGGGGGACGGGCGAAGGCCCGCCAGGGGGAGGCGAGGCGCCAGGGGCGTCGAAAACCGGGAGACCTGCGAGCACTCGGGCCATTCCAAGGGTCGTGAGGGCCTTCAGTTCCTCTGCCACATAGGATGGAAGACTTCTCATGAGCTTGATGCTGGCCTCTTGCCAGTCCGAAAGGGAAGATGCTAGCGCGTTTGTTTGTGCGGCTGGTGGGCCTGCTGGTGGGCCTTGAAACGCATTGAGGGGGTTGCCTGAAGAGGGGGAAGCGGCCTTTCGTTCCGCATGGCCGGCTTTGGTCGCGTTGATCGAGTCGGCGAGGGATCCGCGCGGAGCTTCCATGTTTTTCGACCCAGGGCGCTCACCTGTCGGCTGCGCGCAGGTCGAAGGAGACGATCCGGAAAGGGGTAGGGGAGCGGGCATCACGCCTGCTGTAGTGGGGGACGCGACGCTCGGGTCTTCCGAAAGAACTTCGACATTGCTGTCGACACGTCCATCAGCTCGGTCGAAGAAAGCGGCGTTTTGGCGAGGGAGGAGGCGCTTGCGCGCGGCCTTCGCCGCAGGGGTCGCAAGTGATCTGACATACGACAGCGAGCAGGGACAGTAATGTTGGCGATAGACGAGTCGTCGATTTTTTGCGAGACGTGTTATTTTTTTTTTTTTGTGTATTACGTCCGAAGGGTTCCCCCCATAGAGCCATTACGCTAGGCTATGTA
>KB853729.1:1489-26356 GCA_000372705.1 Cerataphis brasiliensis yeast-like symbiont
TGACAAGGTGATGAGGGGTGGCTAGCTCGCTATGCAGCTAAGTTAACGGGCTATGATGAGGAGGGCTACTCAGACACGTCTGTGATTACTGTGCGGATGGGGGGTTGTTCGGTTAAGTGAGGGGGGCGTTATTATTCCTATAAATGAGGCAAAGTATCTAATTTTTAGAGTGAGCGTTTTTTGTCATTAAGCCCTCTTTACCTTCCGATCTTTGGAAGGCTAAGTGTGAAGGGACTAGTAAGAGGAACTCAGGTTGCTAGGCAAAATTGAATTAACGTTCTATGAAGAAGAAAGAAAGGAAAGAAACAGGAGTCTGTGTTGTGAACATTGTTTAGAAGCGAGATTGCTCAAGTCTGGATCATGTGACAAAGCACCTGATCAAGATCCCAGTCCCGGGTCCCTGACCCTTACACTAAGGCCAAATGGAGAAGGGGTGAATTTAAGACCTGTCTTCCTAGCGGCAGAAGATGTTTATTCATGTACTGCTTTCTACTTCGTAACAGAGCTGAGAATTGCGGCTTACTTCACATGCCCGCGTCGGATGCCTGATCGAGAAGGCTCACGTGTTATAATCTGGACCACATGACGTAAAATAAATAATAAAAATCATCATCGAACAGTGGAAGCACGCAAACCTGACTCAGTTCGACGCCGTCACTGCAAAACCGAAAACAATCTTCAACAATTCCAATTGCCGTCAAGAGCCTTCGCTGGTTCAACCTTCTCTCCTTCTCTTCCCATCTCTCTGGCCGGTGATCTTCTTTTCCTATCTGACTCTGCTCTTATCGGCCGCGGTATTGTTAGTATTCCCAAACCTTAAGAAATCACGCTCGACTTCCACTCATTGTACCAGTCACCAAACTTGTCACCTATCAGCATTCGATTATTCCCATTTTGGCGTCTCTCACATAGTCAAATAGTCGGCCTTGCTTTCGGCTGTGGGTTTAGCGTCTTAATCTCATCGTTGCACTCAAGACCCGATGGCCTCCCGCGATGATTATAGCGGACTTATTGACGCTCATACGGAACTCCCTGTAGTCTACTGCCATGCCTGCGCTCACGAGTGGCACCAAAATATGCCCGACCTGAGATGCCCAGAATGTGGATGCGATGTCATTGAAATTGTATGCCATCGTTCCAAGCGCTTGAGCCATCGCTAAAACCCCATCCCTCACTAACGCCTCTCTTAGGTGGATTCAGGTGACGATCCTCGCGAAACCCATGGTTACCGTCCTTTGGCATCTCCTACGCTCCAACATGATGAATTTCCAGAGCTAGAGGAGACTGAATTTCATGACCCCCCCGGATCTCGTGGTTTCAGACATCGTCGGGACTTTCGAATTGGCACGGATCGCGATGACCATTACGATCCGGGCATCGGCTCCGTCATGCGGGATTTTGTCGAAATGGTGCAGGAATTGGATCCCAATGGAACGGGAAATGGCACAGGGGTCATGGGCTACGACACGGGCCGTCATTCTGTTTGGCCTCGCGTCCGTCGCACGACCTTGATTTCTGGTCCATTCGTTGGAGCCGCTTCAGTCACTATTATATCCGGCTCATCCCTTGGGCGACAGCAAGCAGAAAGCTTGCATGAGAATCTTAATGCAGATCCATTTCAAGCGTACGTTCATGTTGACAAAGACATACTGTTACTGCGAGTTCAGACTAACTCAGTTGTCAGAATCTTTTCAAACGTACTTCGAGACCTTGCTTCACCCCAAGGTGAACACCAGGGCACACCAACTACCAACTTCACTCGAGGCATCAACGACTTCCTCAACATAATCGGTTCGGCACATAGCGGCGATGATGTGCATTCACAAGAAGCGTTCGACCACGTCATCACACAACTGATGGAGGCCAACCCACAGTCGAATGCAGCACCACCAGCATCAGAAGAAGCACTTCGGAATCTCGACCGAAAACAAGTTGATGAAATCCTGCTACAGGACAAGAGCAATTTTGAATGTACCATCTGTATCGAAGACATGACCATCGGGGACCAGGCAGTCGTACTACCGTGCTGCCACTGGTTCCACGAGGCATGCGTCCTATTATGGCTGAGGGAACACAACACTTGTCCTATCTGTAGAACTTCCATCGAGTTGGGAAGAACTTACACATCTGGTAAAAATAACGATAACGCTTCTGGCCAACCCGCGTCGGTATCGGCGTTGGCTCATGGCACGCGATCCCCAACTTTCGACGGAACGGATGTCTATACACCGAGAAGCTTCCGTACCGATTTCAGTGGAAATTCCGGTGTTAATATTCCGAGACAAGCCGGACGCGCGGCCACAGCTACAAATAACAATAGGGATAGGATGTTTTCCACATCTCCAGCCAGCGGTCTTGATGGCGCTATTCGAGCTGTTTCAAATATTCAAACAGAACAGGCACGGGCACGCGGTATAGCATTAAATTCCGGCCATAATATCGCAGGATTACTTCGGCGAACATCTGCATCATCGGCAAATGCTAGGTTCAACGCAACCGAACATATGGGAGTTAGGACTAGGCAAAGGAGTCCTTCGCACAGCAGCCGGCAAGAGCAGACTGACCAAAGCTTGGCACGGCAGACGAATCAAGGACCCCTTGGCTGGTTACGCGAGCGCTTCTCGGGAGGCGGAAATTTTCAATCGGGCCCGAATCGTGAGGAAGGACGACAGTAGTATATTCACGTGAAGGGCCGTTTCGGTAGAGACTGGAGAGGAGAGGACGTTGCAAATGAGATCGAGCAATTGTTAGATTGACTTTAGGGAAAGGGACGCACTTTGCGCCTGGCACTGGAAGGCCACGGCGCAATCATGGTCACTAAATTGACTCTTGTGGCAAACTTTTCCGGAGCGTGATGCGGCAACACCCTCGCATGATACTTCAATCATACGTTCAACATACGAGAAAGTATTTAGATACCCAGATGAAATAATTTTGTGTCTCGAATTGACGTATGTTAAGCAATACGAGGAGTATTGTCTCAAAGCAAAACAATAGGTTGTGCGTACGTGTATCCCTCCTTTGCGTCTTTTACTACTTGAGGGTCCAGATCGAGCAGCAAAATGAATATGTTGATGCTAATTAGTTAGATATTGTGTGTTTCAGAGGTCTGAGCACCCTTCTGACAAACTAGTTATGGTTTCTGCCGCTCAGCCAATCAGATGACTTACACAAGCATTGGATGGTCCCAGGCAGAAGCCTTCAACACCAACTAATTAGTTAACTCTTTCTATAACTAAGGAGTTATCCGTCAATTGTGGAGATTTTGGAAGTGCGCTCAAAAACAGAGGCGTGAAGGCAACCGAGTATTGACTGGGAGTGACGCCATCCTAATTCCATGCATTTCTCCCCGCGGCATCGTTATAGGAAAGAACGTCGATGGTCCTGATGTTGGGGCTTGCTGAGCACGAGCATGTTGGCCTTGCAGGTGCAACAAACGTCTTGCTGAACCCATCATGTCCGTATTCAGATTCGAAGTCTACGGTGCTGGCTTAGACATAACAAGATTGTTGTAAACCGAAACAGATTCACTGAACAAGACGAGGCGCGTCGCGAATCTCAGTTCCGGATCTATAGGTCTCAAATCAAGCAACTACATTAGAGATATCACCTTAAACAGAACATCTACTTTTATAAGTCTGGTCTTTCGGCCCGTCAGGACAGCTTGCCAACAAGGAGAGCTGCTCGTGCTTGCGGCTCTATGAGCTTCCTGCTCTTCTAAAAGGTAGCTCTGCAGCTGCGAACTTGCACAAAAGCCAAGAATCTCTGCGCCTATTTTACAAAAGGGTCTAGTTAAAAGCTCAGGGACAGCGGACGGCCCCCCAAGGCTGGCCTCGATGCCCTGAGGGAAAGAGCCGAGACCTGTCTCCCTGAAAAGCCGATTCCGGACTGTGGGAGGCAATCACTCGTGTTATGAACGCACACCGAGTACTAGCCTACGGCGAGCGTTCGGGTCTCTTCATAGTACTGACTACATATGAAGCAGGTATGATACATGTCGGTCGGTTCGGTGAGCCAAACCGTTGAGTCACGGTATTAGTGAATCACCGCGGTAGGTCATGGTGGTGGGTCATGCCTGTGACACGGACTGCGTTCTTAGCTGACTCTTCCCGACTGGATGTGGAAATACGAGCGCTGCAAGATAGCCATTTCGGCATGCGCAGCCCGCTAAATCGGCTTTCCAACGGCCACCCTGCCGCTAACAAGGGGCCTCAATGGGCTTTAAGACAGCTGGCAAGCCTGCACAGATATGCCTGTATAGGGCGCTGACTGTGGCGAGAACCCATCGATGCGGCTCTATGTCTGGGGCTCAGCTTCATTCAGCAAATCTTGGCCAAACAGTGAGCCTGTCTGTATGTTCTGTGTAGCGCCCAAGCCACCAGTTCACTAGGCCCTTACGGCTTGACAGGCGACTTAGAGTTTCCATCATGAGCCTCTGTTCAATAAGGAAGACAAGACAGAGGCGCGCCACCGCCAGTATTTCAGTATGGCAAACATTGCGGAATGGTTCGGGTACAATCTCCATGAATGTAGGACCACAGCAGAGCAGCAAAGGTGAAGAGACTCAGATTCGCGTAACTTTACAATTCCCGGCAAATTTAAGTGCTACGATAGAAGAAGACAATCTAGCAACAACGCGTTCTTTCAGACCGTCGATCATCGTGCCGAAGAGGAGAAGACTGCCACAATGCGTGCGTTAATCATCCTTCAAGGAGTGCCGTATCGCAAACGACAACAACCCCCCACGAAGCGTGGTGCATATTGCGTTCGTCAACAGGGAGTAAATACTATCGTCAATATCCGCAGCACCGTGGCATCACCAAGCACACGTCCAATATTCGAAATCACCCAAAAAATAAATAAAACTCCAAGCAGCGGATCACTTACGCCCTCGGGCACATTCATATCTACCTCCTCAACAGAGATGTGTATCTGTAACGGCGTGATAAAGCGCGAGGGATACAGGATGATTTCGATGAGGAGCCATAGAAGGCTCTTCTGGCTGCTTACATATTTGTGATGTGCCTGAGACCCGGGGCCACGTCTCCCTGGCGACAATCAACGGAGGCAATCTTCCTAACTTGTCAACGACTAGCAGCATGCCGCGCAATAGGCTCTCAGCCTATTGCGGTATCTAGTGCAACTCTCCAGTTTCCAAGAGGACTTAGACAAAATGGTCTGTAGATAATTTCAAGATCCTGAGCTCCAATAGCCAGAAGGTCCTCCGCCAAATCCTTCAAAACAAAGGTATTTACCCAAGACGACACAAAGGCTCAATCGCTGAATGTGAGGGGGCCAGCAGCTTGATCCTGAGGCTTGAACGCCGGGGCTAAAGCCCGGCAATTTGGGCCCAGACACCCGGGAGCAAGGTGTCCATATCCCAGGCAGAAGTCAGATGAGCATGCTTGGGGCATATATAGCCGCGTTTCCGTACAATTAGTTGCGCTCGACAGAGTGCGTTGTCAAATACACGTCGTGACTACTGGCTGTGCTCGTGGTTGCCTCTGAACACTGAGCAACTCTACAGCTTGATCTAGCTTGAAAACAAGCATTCCGAATGGCCAGATAAGGACCTTTAATGTAAGGGCCTAGCCGGCACTCTGCTCGCAATAGGCTCAATTACTAACAAAAAGCTACGATGAAGAAAGAAGAGAAAGAAAGCTAACTGGCGGCATTGTGGGCGGCACTCCAAGTACCCTCACCTTAAGCGCACTAGCCCCTTTTCCAGCGCAGCGATTTCATCTTGGCGTCTGGATCAATATTATGCCGATGGTAGACCGAGGCACAATCCTTGGCCACAGCCCATGACATTTAACTCTGCAAAGCTAGAAAGCCCATCACTCAATTGGCAAAGTTGAACGTTTTGACGCACCTATTCGTCGTGCCTATGAGATTCTCAGCAAGGAGCTTCGTGACACTTCACATAAAGTCTGTCTTCAGATGGCTGTCAAAGTCGTCAATGGCACTGCCGGCCCTGACGGACTTGTCCCAACTCTTCCTGTTTTTTGACGCATACCCGCGGTTTACGGCTGCCTCACCGCCAACTCCTTCATGCCACAGGCTGGCGCCCTGGTTCTGGAACGTTGTTGGACTTTCACTCCTTCCCTGTGGTGCTCGTTTTGTGCTCATCGCACTTTATTTTTCCATCGATAGTGACATTTTCTGTCTCATTTCGATTATAGAGGACGCCCGGACCTACGAGGCTTCTCTCGGCAAGGTAGAAAATAAACAGTATCTGACCATAGTGCCGTGTATTCCAACTCTAGTGAGTCCCGTCGCACTTCAGCTCTCAAGCGCGCTGAAACTATTGCAAAAGTCACCAAAGAGAGCTTCGAAATAAATGGTCAAGATGGGGCAGTTGCGCTGGACAATGTCCGTTCAGCCTTATAACCGTCTCACCAGAGACACCCCCGTTCCTGCTCTTAGCCAAGACAAGGGAGGCGCTGCAAGGTTGCTACCCGGAACCTCAAACACCTCGCCGCCGCGGTGGACCTCGTCAGGAAGTCACAGCTGTACCTATAGCCGGACGTCGCTCCGGACGTCTCCGCAAGAGCGCTGTAAATGATATTAACATGACTTCCAAGGAGCAGGGAGATATAAACTGTAACGGCTAGGAAGCCAGGATTAGCTGCGGTGCGCTATGGAGATGAATGAGTTTGTTGACGAGCTTCCGTAAATTAACAAGGAACCCTGGTCTAGTGCCTGAAAGCTCGACTCGGGACCAAGGCCTGGCATCTGTGTATACTATTAAGGCTTAATGTTTGTGCCGGTTTGAGGAGATTTTTTTTCTCTCTCTCTCTCATTGCTCGATAAGTGACTGTTGTTGGCTTGATCATGGCAAAAGCATGTGGTTGCAAACTTAAGGCTTCTTATTGGCAAATAAAACATCTAACATGAGAAAGGAAAGAGAAAAGAGAAGTATCACAAACTCTTGGCAGAGTTTTCACCCGTAAGGCGGAACCGATCCCAGACTGTGGGCGACTAGGAAGTACTCCACAGGCACTTACAAGGGCTTTTAGCCCGCACAAGTAACCACTGTTTCCCTTGAAAGTTCCTTTCGACATGGCTTGCTGAAACCCTGACAGACTCTTCATTTCATCCGCCTCGTCGTCCCATTAGCGGCCCGCTCTGGCTAGACCATCGCCTTCCCAGTTCCCATCGTGCTGCTGCTGCTGCTCCTTGACCCATTCCTTCTGTATTCTCCTCATCGACCATCATCCGTCTCAAACCTGACCTTTATGACCTATACATATTTTGCATCCAACTCTCTTTCTCTACCTTCTCAAAAATGCATCTGCCATTTAAATGCATACATCCGCGGTCGCCTGTCATGTCCTGCATCAAACAATGTCTCAACTTGCAGCAGCACACTTACAACTGTTCAGTTGCTTCTTTGACCTTATTCGCCATTTGCCACTATCAAGACGCATAATTATTTTTCAAGTCCATTTTCGTAACAATCAAGCCGCCTTCGTGGCCCTCAGTCAATTGTTGAGCTGCACTGCCAAGAAAAATCCCATCAGATGGTCTAAATCAACAACATAGCAAATATTGACCCACAGCAGCAAGCCACATCCAGCCAGTCCTCCGCTAGACTTTGCGAGTTTCATTTAACAAATAAATTAGTAGACTGAGTCCCATATGTACTCGTCATCCAGTCGCTGAAGACCGGCAGGAGTCCAGTGCCAGACGCCCCGACGAAGAGCCGCCTCGACTGTTTCTCGCTTAACCGGACTAGGAGCAATAGCGGCGCGGCAGCTTGCCGCCTCGCAACTGTTGTCCGTCCAGCCAAACTTAAAATCATCTGCCCACCAGGCTCGCAGCTCAAGGCCAACCCGAAGACTGATGAGCACTGATGTGATATTTTTGTAGCCCACAAAGTCGACCGGAGTAAGCGAACAGCTGTCGCTGGGAAATTGGGGACAAGCAGGCACGCGCTTCTTTTCAGACCAAGCAATTGACTGTTCAAATGCCAAGCCTGGGTTGAAGGTGTAGGCCGAGACGTCAAACTAACACCAACCCTCGTTGCTTTTCGCAGCACATCCGAGCTCGGCACTAAAAAGGTCGAAACGGAAGCAGGGATTCGTTGCGTTAGGACCAACTCCAACTTCCGCCGTGTCCCCCGTGCCTTGGAGATTGATAGTAGGGTTGGCAAGTGAAGGGGGAACGAATTCGACAAGTTGGCCCCCAGAAGAGGGAACAAATGACTGAGAAGCTTGTGCTGGCAGGGGGGCAACGAGAAAGCCTTCAGAAAACCAAATGTCGCCAGAAGGGTTAAAAAGTGGCCCTGGTTTTAAATCATCAAACTGCAGACGTCAGTCAATACTCATCCAATGACTTGAATTGTGGGGAAATAAGATCTCACAGTCACGGTGGTGTTGCCAATCTTGCCCCCAAGTGGGCAAGTTTGGGGGGGCGGGGGTGTACTCGAAGCGCTCGGCAAAGGCACGGAGGACTCCGACTGGGAGAAAAGAACAGTGATGCTGGCCTCATTCGAAATGGGTGCCGAGGTTGTTGATGCAGGGATAACAGGGACGGAGGAGTTGATCCATCCAGGACTTATGACTGACGAGCTAGATATGGTTAGCGAATAGCGAATGCAAAAAAACATGACTATTTTACAAACATTTCTTGGCGTCTAAATATGCGCCTCGCGGCGCGCAATGGCGCAGAAATTGTCAAAGTTGCCAACGTCGTCAAAGGAAAGTCCATCGTGTATGTCGTGGTAGGTTCCGGAATAAAATTGGTCCAAGTAAGAGTTTTGAGTGTCATCAGGGTAATGGCGGCTTGCTCTCGGTCATGAGCCCCCGCGTCAGCTGGACTTTGTCCATAACCGCTGCCAGAGTGATCACCAAAATGCCCCGCAGATGCGCCCGCATCATCCTGCCCGTTGCCATAAGCCAAGGGTTTCGCAGAGGCATCAGGCGCGTCCGCTTGCCCGAAAGGCGCAGCGACGACCGTGAGTGTCGTGACGCCTTGATCAAGGCCGGAGGCAACAGCGATGGGAGAGAAAATAGTTGGTTGTCCGGTGGTTAGCGACCCATAAGCATCAAGATTAGGTGCGGCTTTGTTCCAAGAGCCGGCCTGAGTAGTATCACCTCATTCTTTCCCATTCTTACCCGCTACGTTCGTAGCCGAGAGCCTGGAGGGATATCCGAGGCCTGTTGAGCTTGGATTCAAAAGGATGGTTTGGACGATGGGTGTCGCAAAGCCATCGAGTCCAACCACGTCTACGGTGATGCAGGTGGTCAATGGTCCGTTACCTGAGGCAAGGGACGGGACACCTGGAAGACTTGTCTGCTGCTGAGGCGCCGCTGAGGGATAGCCAATGGTTGTCACAACAGGAAAATCTGAAGGCGCTAAAGTAACGGTCTGAAAATAAGGTGTGGTGACACCATCGGGGCCGAGAACATTAATGGTCAGACACGTGGTGATGAGGCCATTGCTGATTGTGGAGGCAGGTAGCCCTTGTGGCAAGTCAGAGCTTTGCTTCGAAACAATTGATGGGGGGGGCTGGAGCAATCGTGGTATGTGATGCACCACTGATCGGAACGACCGCGGTTGATTCGAAGACGGTGGGTTTGCCATCAGACCCAACGGCAGTATAAGTAATACATGTCGTGGCGCTTGGGAGAGGTGCGCTTGCTACCTGAATGGATCCGGGTGAACGAGTCATCTGAGATGGTAGCACAGTGAGAACTCTCGCAGGGGTGTTGTCGACAAAAGACGTGATAGCAGGGCCTGGAACGACAAACGTCGTGTCCACAACGGTTGGAAGGCCATCTGTACCAAGAATAGTGAACGTAGTACAAGTGACGTGACCTGCGGGACGCGAGGAAATTTCAGGCTGTACCGGTCCGGAGCTACCAAGTAGAGTGGCGGCCTGAGTTGAGCCACCATTTGGGTTGTCCTCATGATATCCAGGCACAAAACTTGCAGTGCCAGGAAGAACGAGCGTCGACTCTACAATTGTTGGCTTCCCATCAGGTCCAAGAATGGTGTAGCTATTGCATGTTGTGACGCCAAGCCCATTGGGAATGTTCTGCGCTTGACCCGAGCCAGAGGGCTCCGTGGGTAGGGGGCCTGACGTGGCAGTGATCAAAGGAGTGACGGGAATGACCCAGGATGAGTGAACCACAGTAGGAGTCCCATCGGCTCCAAGAACCGTGTAAGAGGTGCATGTTGTTGCCGCAGCAACTCCGCCGAGAGGAGCCGCACCTCCGCTAGTGGCGCCCGACACGCCAGTGGGAGTTTGGCCAAGGGTAGAAGTAGTTTGTGTTATGGCGGCGGAAGCCCTATCGTCAGTGAGGGCACCGGCAACTGACGACATAGTACCACCGTCTGCGCCATGCGGAGTCCCATCGGGCCACTCGAGCACAGTCGACAGACCATCAGAGCCGGCTGTTGTCAGGTAGGTCACCGGTCCGCCATTTCCAGTAGCTTGCGTGGGATTGGGCCCAAATATCGTGTGTACAGACAATAGAGTGATGGGAGTTTGTCCATCAGGTTTTCCACTCCAGTGAACATCGGTATCGGTCACGATGGTGTGCCACGCAACGCCGCCGCTGGCTTCTTGAGCGCCATCATTCATAGGGGCGGGAAAGGTGTTACCATAGTGAGAAGGAGACCCGCTCGGAGAAAGTGTCAAGCCGACCCCAGGGGAAAACGCGTCACCGCTAGCTTGGCCATCGGAGATTCCATTCGAAGCAGCCAAACCACCGGTAGCAGTAGGTCCGGGCTTGGAAGCACCAGCATCCCTGTCATAGCCGTCAGGGGTGCCTGTAGAAAAGCCTGGATGGAAGGAAGGTGGATTACTGGCCGACAGGGGAACTGAGGCAGTGGAGGTAGCTGGGCCACTTTGTTCTCCGCTGGCGGCGACACCCTGTCCCCAGTAGTCCACGGTCAGGGTGGTGAAGATGGATACGGAAGACTGCGACGCCGGTGAAAAGTCAAGGGGGGAAATATTGAAAACTTGACTCGGATTCAGGGTTTGCTGGCTAGTGCGCACGGGAGCGGCAGTTCCCGACGGAGATGCGCCGCCTGAAGATTCGAGGCTGGTCAGTTTGACTGTAACAAAGACAGTTGTTGTTGCCTTCATGACACAAGTGGAGACGTCCAACGAGTCGCCTGGGACGCTGTCCAGAGTGGCAGACGACGTGCCCTGGGAATCGCTCGAACCGCTCGGATGAGTATGGCTCGAGTCGTCGCCGTAGTTGCCGACTCCTGAACCGCCATCGGGAGCTCTGAATAAGATAGTCAGCATGACTCATGGCGGACTAAAGAAGGGATAGAATGCAGCTTGCCCATAGCTGACAGCTCGAACAGTCGAAGAATAAAGAACATTGCTTGCGACTAACGCCTCGACGGGCGCGAGGACACGCATCATGAAAAGTTGGTGCCAATTGGAATGTATGAAAGAAGCCCGAAGGAGCCTGAAACAAGGGCAAATATGACAGGTAGTCCAACAGACAGTCAGACCGGCGAGAAGAGGGCGACAACGAAGAGGAACTAGATGTAAAACGGGTGACGAAAGCAGATGAAAGAGAAAAGCGAGGACTGGTGGGCTGAAGAGGAAAAGTAAGAGAAGACATGGGGAGGAGAGAGGCTGTAGGGCATGAAAAGATGGCAAAGAACGAGAAGGATAGCGGAGAAGGCGCGAGGAGAAGGGAAGGGTCCCACCTTGGATTGAGTAGCAAGAGCGATTACCTCGAGATAGCTGACCATACCACACTTTTGCGTTGTGGATAACCTGGCAGGAAGGCGCGCTCTGCTTTCACTGGGTCATGGGTGAATTAAGCGAATAGCCGGTGTCGCGATGGTTGACAAGAGGCAGACGCCGCATGTAGTGAGCGAGGGCATCGAAAGACTCCATCAGGATGCTGCAACACGACGACCACAAAAGCAACGATACGAATCGTAGCGGCGAGCGAAGCAGGCCTAGGCGTCCATACTCGACCAGCACGACCACCGGGGCCGATTCTCACAGGACTCCATTGTGGGTCGGTGACGGCCCCGAACGCTGAATAGATTCAAGTCCTGCTCAGAATATACCATTATCTCAACATACCCTGGATGTCCTTGGCCTCGCAGCACACCTTCCTCGCGGCTTCTCGTTCAAATAAATCATTCCTGTTGTGAGCGGCCGCATGCGCCGTTTCCTCTATCGGCTGGGTATCGGTCAGCTCCTATCACGACGGCAGATCTGACAGGCGCCTCCTTCCAGCCCAGGCAGGCGTCGTCATTCGTTATGATCCCGGTGGGGAAGGTTGTGTCGACAAGGGGATCAGCCTTGGCAACGGTTAAGGCAGGGTCATTGCATCGTTTCCGTCATGCACTTTCACTCGCGACGCCTGCGAAAGGGCCGACGACACCGCTCCCGACTTTCTTATTGTGACAGCTTCACGTTATGTTTCCCTAGCCATGAGGTAACTCGGCCGGAGAAGACGCTTAAGAGCATGGGAATCTTGGTTGGGTCGTCTATTAGCTCGGTATGCGCGTATAAAGCAGAAAATCAGCTGTTGCAAATTATGATGCAAATATCAAACGGCTTCGTCCGAATATGCCGGTGGTGGCGGGAGCGTTTGTGGCAGCTCGCCGCTGACCAAATGGGTATTCATAATACTCTGTCTGTTTCGACGTTCGCTCTGGGCACGTGCCGCCCACATGGCCGAGCCGGCAGCAGTGGTAAGAAGGAAGAAGAAGGACAGGATGGGCACCAGCTCGAGGACCATAGCCACAGTGCCGAACCAGGCGTAATCCCAGCCAAGGCTTCTGATCTCTCGCTTCTGTTCGTGCTTGGACAGTCCTCGCAGCTGGAACCAGCGGTACTGTGATAGCTTTCCAAGCCGTGTTCCCGTGATTATGATAAAAGCAGGTGTTCCGACAATGGGAAGAAGGTTCAAAGGGAGAAAGATGATAAGTTCGACGATTTGGATGATGCTCCAGGGTTGGTAAATGGCGGGACTTGTTGGCCTACCCAGCATCCTCACGGCGTTAGGAGCATTTTCGATGAGAATACGATGAGTGGAGACAAGTTCATGCTCCCCAAGCTTGATCAAGGTGGCTTAGCGCGAAAGGAGACGGATGAGCATTCAGCCACAACTTGGCAGACTTGACCTCAGGCGATGATCCCGACTTACATCAAACACGTCAACGCGACACTCGTCAACAAAGAAGCCCTCAAAGAGCCCTTGGATGATGACCAAACCCTCGCCGAGGGTTAAGACAGTGGCATTAACCCAGGCACCTGGACCATGGAAGATGGTAAGGAAAGCATACTGCGGCAGGAAAGCAAAGGTGAAGAGGACGAGGTAGACAACGAGGGAGATGAGGAAAAGTGGAAGAAGCCTGCCGGTCCAGAGCGACCAGAACTCATGATTAAGGGCAAAAAACCATACGCCACGCAGCGGGTAAGAAGCAGCAATGGCGGCACGCGTCACGTACGAGGCCCTGGGTTGTGTATCGATGCTGACGGGCACCGTTCCGTCCATGGCGACAAGATACGACTTCATGACAGCGAAAGATGAATATGAGAAGAGGACTCGGGGGTAAAACAGACAAGAGAAATAAAGAAAACGGAAGATAAAGGAGAAGAGGAAATACGCGGGCGTAAGAGATCAAGAGGATGGTATGAGGAGGGGAAGGAGGAGGGTGACGATGCACATACGAGCGAGATGTCGCAGACTTACCAAGAAAGGAAAGGTACGTAACGTAAGCCACCACAACACCGCCCACCCTACATCGTGACGACGTGTCGCCAATTCATGACTTACAGCTATGGGCACGGACAAAGGCACGCGGCCGGCACGGGCAAGAGTTATTCAACACGATTTGGAAATGAGGTCTTACCAAGACGCCTGTGCAAGGAAGGCTTCGGCTTTATAACATAAGATAGATACCGTGATGATTCCCAAGCGTAGCTGAGAAAGAAATCTCCTGAAGAAGGGGACTCCTAGACAAAACATGACTTCACACGCAGCCTTTCTCTGACCTTGGTTCTCACACAACACATTACTCTCTCAAATATCTCTTCGATAACTACCCCAATTCCATCATCATTCATTCAATTTTTTAATCATGACATCGTCGAAGCCTGATCGTGAGATCCCTATGCAAGAAGCACTCGAAAAAGTCAAGAAAGGACATTCAATTCGCCGCATTGCTCAGACGCATGGAATTACATGGTAGACTTTGCGGGATCACGCCCGAGATGCCCGCACGATCAAGAAGGCTAAGAGAACCCAACAAAGACTGTCGCAAGCGCAGGAACATTGTCGCGGCACTAGGACAGGGCAGCCCCTGAGCCTTGCTGGTCACGAGGCCATGATCTTCGCCTGTCTCCTAGACCCTGCCTTGCCTTGCCTTGGACCGGTGCTGTCACAAACATAACCTTACGCAGCGGATATTGCATGAAGAAGCTGCTGGTCAACCGCACGAAAATGCAATATAGGGGAATTCGCACAACTAATTGCAGCTCAAGGAAGCAATAGCGCGCACATAGGAATCAACTGGGTCGACCGCTTTATTGCGCGCAATCCAGGGGTTAAAGTCAAGACGGCACGTGACACAGAGTCTTCGCGCAACAATGCGGTCACAGAGTGTTGTCTCCACGACTTCTACGGCTTGTTGAGTAGCGTGATCAAGCGCTACTCCGTCAGACCGAGCCGTGTCTTCAATTCCGACGAGACAGGCTTGGCTGAAGGTGAAACAAAGGCCAGAAAATTCGTTGGCAACAGCTTGGCCAAGCGCTCTGTCAAGGCTAGAGCTCCGGACGGGAAAGGGCAACCCATTTGGAGGCTGTTTCTGTTACAGGCCAACGTCTCACGCCTTTTGCGGCTGTGGTGAAGCTACCGGTGACATCCGCCACGATGTGTCCTGTGAGGCAGACCGCAAGGGGTGCTTCAGATCACGGATGAGATTCTTCTAGTCGTCGAATCATACAGACACTTCGAGGTTAAAGGTCTCAATTCTCTGGTGGGTTTCCAGTTCAAGGCAGTCATAGTGCCACTAGGACCATGCCTTCAGCTGCTTCAAGCTGTTGCCATTGACGGGCATGCGGCTCAACTCTTCTGGAGTCGATTGGGCAAGGCCGTCACCGCCCATTCCTCTGGCAGCGGCTTTAACGACAAATTCAGAAGCAGCGGCAACAGAAGAAGCCTCTACATGGGGCAGAGGGTCTGGCGTAGGTTGCCCTGGCATCGCGAAAGGCTTTGAACAAGATAGGTTCTGGCGTGGCAGCTCAAATAAATGTTCCGAACATGGATAACCTGGTCTTGACGAGCTGAGGTTCTCTCTTCAAAAATAGCTCCTTTTGAAAGAGCTTCAGTGCCAATCTCTAAGCACACGTTAACTCATCATCGCGCTGTTCCCCCAATATTTATATAAAGGCGATATTTTCCTCCTCTGTTTCCTTTGCCCGTTGCGACGCACGCAGTTTTGTTGGTTCATACGCAGATTGTATGCCCTGAATCTTGCCGCTATTGCCGGCCAATACTTTGCCCTCATCATATTTATGCTGCTAACTTCGCACCGGCATTGGTTTCTGTCTCGTACAAATCGCCATACCGGCGGATGTGATCCTGATGGACAAGTTTTGTTCGTTGTGACATTGACCTTGCGCTTAGGCTCCCGTTTCTTCGTTCCCGGTATTGTAGCCGATACGGCGGAAGGTGGCGAGGCAAACTCGACTTCGGATGGATCTCTCGCGGCGGAGAGGGCGGGTGGGTGTTTCGAGTTTTGGCGAGTTCTCGATGCGGCCTGTGCCGCGAGCAACAGCCCAAGCAGAGAATTGTCGGGACAAGGCTGTAGCCACCGCGGGAGCCTGAATTCGTCA
The DNA here is from genome assembly GCA_000372705.1 of Cerataphis brasiliensis yeast-like symbiont. NCBI lineage: Eukaryota > Fungi > Ascomycota > Cerataphis brasiliensis yeast-like symbiont. Next base: position 17,322 of record KB853729.1, read on the forward strand.
GCTTCGCTGATTGATAAAATAAGGATTTTTTTTGGACCCGAATGAAGATGTCGTGCCGGCACGGCGGCCCAAGCGCACTATCGTAATGGTCACAGCGGCCTTTCGGCAACACTGCACTATCATTGATCCTGCTGGGCGGCTTAAGACTGCTGGAGTTAAGACCGCCCGTTACTAACTAGTAGAAGCACTTCACAGTAGAAAACATGCTCTCGATTCAACGAACTTGCGGCTCTAAGCCACATGCCCAAGCGGCCGCTGGCTAGCAAGCGATGATCGACTGGAGTGCTCGCAGCCGGGTCAAAAAGTGATCTTCGTTCGGTGTGCTGGCGAGGCCTGCATACGCGTTCAGGAAGGCTGTGCGTTCGAGTACTTTGAAAAGCCCGACCTCCTTCCTTTGTGGCCTTGAGAAGGCAGGCCTTCGGTTTGGCAAGGAGATTCTTGGTGATGTGCCAACTCCGTAGATGAAGCACTATTGTAAGGCCCAAGAAGATTTGGCAGGGAGGGGGTTATACGCTCGGAAGGACACTGCGATTTTCTCTGCTCCTCGGATCGCATAATTACTTGACACAGAGTGGTTGGTTCATGTTTTCCCAGGAAGGAATATCCTGGGAGCATTGCTTCATGCTGTTTTTGATGGTGATCGCGACGAGCCTTTTTCTAGTGGGAGAGAGATTCGGATAGTTATCGTGATAAGAGGCGAGTCGGGCGTCGAGAAAAGCTACGTCCAATTAGCTCCTCTTACTGCGATCATCCGCCAGTTCACAAAGCGACAACTATAAGGGCCTTGATCTGCTGCCTCGGCAGAACTGTGGGGGTGAGGCTTTTCTATCCCTTTCCACAGTCGATTGCTTACACACACCCCTCCATGTGTGAGACCGTATGAGATTGTCTCTAGGGCTCGAGACAAGCACAGTCTAAAAAGCCAAATGATATTTGGAGCAATAGCCCCCAGCGTCTCTGCAGTCGAGCTACGACATTCATAGACCATGTGGTAAGGAACACACATACTCCAGGACACGGCTAGAGTAGGAGGATTGGGCCGCTCTCCAACAGGTCTTCCAGCCAGGATTTTCATGCATGAGGCTTATGCGTCTATGGTTGGCTGTGGTATGCGCTTATCCACCACACATGGGGCGGAGACTTAAATGGGTGTGATGAGGCTTTCAAATGGTGGCGCATACTTTCTAGTGGACTGTCAGTTTTCGCAGCCATGCCAAGAGCTAGACGCAGGGCTATGCTCCCCATGACTCTGGCTGATCGAATCTCCCAACCTGACTTTCCTCATTCCAGGAAGCTGGCAGAGACGAAGCAAAATAAATCCCTGGGAGTTCCTTTTGAGCCTATTGGATGACAGCCTTTCTGATGGCAAGCCGAGCAGTGATCTACTTACAAAGTTTTCTTGTGCGCACCTCCTTGAAGCGGCAGATCGCCAGGAGAATCGCGATCAGAGGGACAATGAATCTAATCTCGAGATAGCTGGCTTCATTTGCGAACGCCACAACACTGTACCGAGAAACTCGAGATTCACCGTTTGTGATCTGGCGACGGAAAAAATTGACCAGGTCTCAGTATTACAAAGTGGTAGCGAGTATCTCCTTTCGCAAGCCTCCTCCCTGCACCCAAGTAAAACGCCCAAGATTCCCCACCCATCCCCGTACACGTTATTCTGCACATAGCATCGTAGGGGGTTCTGTGCATGAGACGATCATCCGCGCTTGGTGTGTATACCCGATTTAATGTTTCCTCGCCTCTGGCAGGCTAGAATCGCTCTGAAAAAAAAAAAACATTTCGTCCCCGAGAAGAATCCGCTGGCAGCTCAAATTAAGCTCCGATGAGCCTAAGCTAATCTGGCCTGATTGCCCCATTGAAGGATTTAGCGGGGGCAAGAGCGGCCAGTTGTTTTACTTGAGGGCGGCTCTGGAATATATCAGAATCCAGGATTTGAAGCGTTGGTTCCGGAAGGCCTACTGACTTCCAAGTCACCGTGGAGAAATAAATTGGGTCATGAGCCTGAACTCGTTGGAAAGTGAATGTCAAGTACGTACAAGAAAGTACGAAATATCGATGCATGAATTGACATAATGTACGGTAAGGATAAAGCGGACTTGGTGGGCCTTGGGAAGCCGAACCGAACCACGAGCTAAACATAACCCTGGCAGGGTGGACCGCCTTGTTTGCCAAGGCTTTTGCTGGCCACGAAATCGACGCAGTTTTTTGAACTGTCCCTACCCAATGGGTGAAATGTAGGGCCGTCTTGGTGAAAGATCTAGGGACAGAGCATCTTTACAAATAGCTTCGACAGGGCAAACAAATCGCTGGCTTAAATCCTTTCCATTTGTGATGCTATAGCCTCACCTCTCTGGACTGGCTAGCCAGCTTGGAAGCGATTGGGGGAACGTATAGTATATATGGGGGCGAGGCCGCTGACGCTCTTCCAGAAGCTGCTATATGCAGAAATAATTGTAACTAAACGTAAGAGTTGCAAGCGCCGTATAGAGCGCCAGTGTATGCATGAGATTTCACACGACCACGGCGCGTGCTCTGCGCTTAAACTCCAAGATGCACACCGGGGGGGAAAGGTTGTGGGGCGACCTGAAGTACTGGGAGAGTAGGCTAAGTAGCTGCACGGAAATCTATAGGTGGGAAAATACTTTGTGCCACCGAAAGCGATACATCCTAATGCTGTCTTGGACACTGAAAATACGTTCAATTTTTAATGATTTTTACGCTAGTTACTTGCAAAGTAAATACCCCACATGAAACACATATCAGCACACAGAGCATTTCACACTCTGAAAAAATTGAATTTTTTTAGTGTTGATATTTTGTATTTCGCACTCCTAATCTGAAAAATCCATTAATATAATCAATAAGCTCCGGGACTTTTCGCCGGCCGCCTGCGGAGCATATTTGTCATAATCCTTGGTCAACCACACTTAATCGATGATGGAGGGGCCAAAGTCAAGCATGAAGACAGGGATCAAGATAATGACAGTCGCATAGACGGCCCATCGAGACGTCCTCTGCTGTTTTCGCAGCTATGACTGCAGGGGGTGATCAAGTGTCGCCCGCTAATGTAAAGGCCGCAGAATGATTCATAATTTCAATTGCATGGAGGCTGCCCCCCCGGGATTCTGTCACCCTTGTTTCTCTGAAGCAACTAGATCTCAGTCTGCGGCTTGCTGACTTAGTTGTTCCTCCATTAATTCGCTCTGTTCTTTCTCCGTCCTGGACCTGAAATTCAATTGTCCTTCAGTTTTCTCACACTCCCTGATAATAGCCCGTTCTCGTTTGTTGTTCCGGTCGCTCCTTCTCATTCATGCCCAAACTCTTCGACCCGCAGGCTCGTTACGATCATGACTTCTTTCACTTAGACATTAGCTCCGTTGCGGACAAACTTTCTGCCTGCCTTTTCAGTTTTTCATTTTCAAATAAGCCGAGCCATGGTTGATGAAGTCGCTGCCTCGTTGCCCGAAAATTCATGGTCATCGCATGCCAAGGCCTTGCTCTCATGATCGTTTTGCCTTAACACCATCGCATCGCTGCTCTGACAGTGATTTGGAACATCAAATCATCTGACCAGCCATCGACTAACTTGCAGAAAGCTCAAATTACCATGATCTAATTGCTTTTCAGTCATAGACCGCCGGCGTCTCATTTACTGAATTCATTAACGTCGATCATTAACATTCTGTCTCTATCGCTTTCTAAATTGAGCGCATCTTCTTGCGTCAGCTTCTATCTAGGTCACTAAAACTGGCCTACGCCCTCCTCTTTTGGGGCCACAGGCTACGGGAGCTAGTACTCTTTCTGCGCTTTTTGACTGAATAGATCAGTTGAGCATGTCATGCTCGTCAACTCCGTCGCCGGAGTGCCAGTTTGTGCAAGAGCAGTCAACTTCGGAGCATAGCAAGTCTCAGATCCGCCTCGTTCACTACAGCCCCCCTCGCCTCAATATCGACGGGTCGTTCCCCCAACCTACACTGACATCCCATGTCGACGACTGTAGCAACCCAAACTTTATCTGTTTAAACCAAGACAAAAACCAGAATTGGCCGTCTACGAACAATTTTGAAGATCAAGTGCCAAATGAAGCTTCGCCAACGTTTATGCGTCTCGCCAGACCTATACCTTTCAGTTCCTCCTCGAACAACGTCGCCTGCCATGCAGCCTCCCCATCTTCGTCGCCTTGCGGGGCTTGTCCTTTACCGAGCTCAGTTCCCCCACTGCAGATTCAGCCGATATCTTCACAGCAGCGACCTGGGATCAACACTCCTTATCAAATCAGAATCATTCCTCAGGCTCAATCCTGCTCAAATTCTTCTAATTCATGCCCCCAGTATCCCCACCACACATCCTCACGTATCCAAGATAGTACAATTTCTCCATCTTCTGCACATGTTCTGCCTAGGGACGGCTCTAGCTCTCCTCAAGCCCTTCTGCCTGAAGTTTCACCTACTCATGGAATAGCGGTGGCCCCAAACACTACAAGCCCAACGCCAGCGACGCCGTCGTCCTGGAATTTACGATTCTGGAGACGTCCGCGTAATGCGCCATCGCGCATTTCGTCTCATCTCCAGCTCACGTATTCGACAAAAAAACAAAAATCTCAACTTTGGAAGGCGCTAAGGATATTTCGATCCAGGAAGAAAGCTCCTGGTTACTCTCTGCACCATTATCCAAGTAACCCAAAACGATTGCGCCAGAATGTACAAACCGAAACCATCAACCTCGACAGGCCCAACCATGACATGCGCAGCTCTAGATTTACCTCGTCAATGACGGCAAACTCTGCGGACAGAGCTGGCAGCCTGATTTCTGATCACTTTTCAATCAGCTCTGATCGTGCCAACGTAGAACCTTTGGGTGGTTCGTCTCGCCAGTCTATTGACAGTACACAGGCAGACAACAAAGAAATAGATTATCTTCGCCGTGATGACACACCACCGAGTTGCTCTTCGAGATTGAAACCAGAATTTTCGAGGGAGAGTCTGCTGGTCCCTCCTTTACGGCCTAGCGGACGGAAACTGGTGGAACAGTCTGCTTCCGCCAACTTACATACTCGTGAACTCACTCACAAAGGGAGTCTTCTCTCCGGAGCTAGTTCTATCAAAGAAGAAAATAACTACTCCATGATAGAGAACGCAGCTAGTCGCAAACCTAGTAGGCATCTGAGATCAAAATTCGCGCGCCGAACATCAAACGCAAGCTCAAACCACGTCCGGGGGCCCATATTTCGACCACCGCAGTGGAACACTGCCCTTTCCACCGTTGCTTCGAGTAGTGAGGTCGACCGTGAAGGAGCTTTTTCACCCGTTTCCGAAGAGTATTTCTATAGTAATCCAGAGTCGAATGCAAACGTCATCTCCTCGGTCTCAGGCGGTCTCAGTCAAAACCTTCTCTCGCCGACTCGGACAACAGGAGAGCCACCCGGTTATCCCTCGACGGTGCAACGACGAGCTCCTAGCCGCGAGCTGAATAACAATTCAGCTCGATATTCAATCCGTGACCAGGACGAACATGGTGACGGTCTTACCGATCTCAAAAATCTCAATCACATTTTCTCTCGCTCTCGATTGCACAGTCTCTTGTCTAACCAATCATCTGACAGAAATCTTCAGTCGTCCAGTAGCTCTCGAAGTGGCAGTTTGTGTCGTTCCTCAATTCCAGCCTGGGCCAGGTGAGCCTTTTGCTCATTTTACTGAGCTTCCTAGCCACTCGATTTATTTTTGTTATGCTGACGATTTCGAAGAATCTACTATGGAAGCGGTGAGCGTCGTTATTTGACCTCGAAGGTATCATGGGATTCTTTACACTCCCAAGCCAATTATCGCTCATGTTCCATTTCTCCTTTCGACCTGTCACCCCAAACAGGACGATTCTCTGCGACGATTCACATCCCACGACGTCGACCGCGGGATATTGCATCGTCGAGGATAACCTCTGGAGGCACTTTCGACGACCAACTGAGTTTCGCACCCCTCTCCACTAGGCCTTCGTCTCAAGGTCCTCAAGAACGGACGTCGAGTATTTGGTCACCACACATCTGCCGCGACAGGCGTGCAATTGATCACAAACTCTGGGAATCACCATCGGCTGTCTGGTCCATAAACAGGTCTCTTTTAAGCCGCCGGAACCTTCAGCCCACCCTATTTTTTGTGGGCTTTATATTTCCACTCTGTAAGTTTTGACTGATCCATTTTGAGTTGATGAAAATTGCAAGACAGGCAATGTTAACAAGCAACAAACGACAGCCTGGATTGTCGCATCGCTTCTCCCGCTTCCACAAACATCGGGTGCTGAAACGGCACAGGAAGATACGGGCATCAGCCAAATTCATTCTATTCATAAGCCTTCTGCCCCAGTAAATATGCTCAACATCCGCCTTTACAATCATACCCGTTGGTGGAGGACCTTGAACAGAGCTATGTCCGTGATCGGAATGTTCGTTGTCGGCGCCGTTGTTGCTCTCATAGTGATAGGCGTACGCCAGAAGTGATTCTGGCACTGACAACCTCGTATTCAGGAGAATATACTAATTTGACAGCATAGTAACGACTTGACGAAACAACGGAGTTCTTTTACCTGCTTTCAGCGCAATCCTTGCTCTCAAAAGATCACCTCTGCCGTCTATGTACCATCACTTCATTGAACATTTGTCTTCAGAATGCCCACCTGCGTAATGTGCAGTTGGGTGCCGGCAGCTTTCAAGTTTTCTTATGAACGCCTTTTTGATGACTGGACCGAATCACGACTATATTTTGAGCTGATACTTTGAGATACGATTTGGCAAAACGATTCCATCTAAAGAAAAGACAAACTAAAATGAATGAATGAATTTAAGACCAACGGGTGCGCACGAACCAGTGTCACGTCTTGGATACAGATACAGATATGCATATTTAGCGCAAAATTCCTATGACATCCGTTTCCACAATATACCTGACTTGCTTCGTGCGGCCTTGATTTTGAGTTTGCATCTCGTTGGTGGCTTCTACATCTCTCACAGATCTTTTTCAGGCAATCAATGTAGTAAACCCAAGCCTCACAAAAAAATCGACTTGGCTGTCTCTTCCCTGTCGCTCATCGACCTTGCCTTTGAGCATAGCTCTGCCAAGTGACGGAAAGAATGCCAGAGAGAGAAACGTGACAAATATCGGCGGTATATCTCCCCAAGACCTCCTCGTCACCCACAATATAACATCGTAATTTAGTGAGTCCCAGTTTAATAAATATGGGATAAAGTTCGTTCCAAGAAGAACATTGCATTCAACAGCCCAGGCACCTGAACTTTTGCAGAAATCGGCCGTTTGAGGCCTCCCACGCTCGCCAAACCGATTTTTATTGTCTCTTACGTCTATAGTATTCCATTGAAGCAAATGCCCCACTAGGGTCGTTCGCTACAGCTCGGTCTTCCTTCGATTTTCGGGCTACGACCTTTGCCTCCAAATATGTGTTTTGTGCCTCTAGCGTGTTCACACGAACATTGCAGTCATTGAGGGCGCACCTAGCCAACTCAGATAATCGACGCACGCTATGGTCATCGCTACCAGATTTACTCTGAGCCTGATCTGCTTGTACGGCATGTCCCTTGCCGTCTTGAGGAGTCGGCCATTTTCAATTTTCTTGAGTAGTATGCCAATGAAGGGTGCTCGGAACTGTCTGATTGGCCGTCGGCTGGGCTTTGGAAGCCAACGGCCTTTCCACATAAGTCGGTCGTACGCAAGCAGTCCGAAAAATGCGCGAATTTTGTCTTCGGTCAAGGCTTTCTCGGAAGCCGTTTTGTGCGCTGGAGGAAGCGTTGATTCTGGTACTATGACGTACCCTCGAAGTCAACGAACCTGATCAGCCGCTGGCGATAGTGCTCCTACAAAGGACCAAAGACGACCACGCCAAGCGGCTTAGTGATATGAGACGAGTGGAAGGCACGAAGATAGGCTCTATCCGGTGCTCTAGGGCAGCTCAGAAAGTCAACTCAGATGAGCGTATGGAGTCCTTGGTCAGGTCGCTGCCGAGAACTCTACCTGCCCGCACCTTGCCTTCCGCAACTCCGATCTCATCCATGACGCACATTCGCGAAGACCTGACTGGCTTGGTCTTGGCTTGATGCTCTGATCGGCTAAAGAAAGTCGCAAAAGCGTGCCTCCGTCGAGGAGGGTGTTATTTGTGTTTCCGTGCTTCGTGGGACCTTCAGCTTCATGTCAGGATTGCGGGATAGAAAACGGCGCAGTCAGTTGTGGCCAATATGATTGTCATTGCTATCGAGGCTGACGATTTGCTCTGCACAAGCGATGAGTTCGCGTTTCGTCGGCGGCCGGCCCGACTCTTTTCCCCCCAGAATCCAATACGTGAGCTGCTTTTCTTCCTGAGGCGAAAGACGCTGTTGCCTTTCCTTTACTTTCCGGATCGGCTGGGCGCCGCGAATTCGGTCTCGAAGTGTTCAACGTGGCACTTTCCAGTCGGCGCAGGCGCGGCGCACTAACGTGCCCGACTGCACTGCTGCCACAGCGCTTTTGATCTCATTCTCACGGCGAGCGCTTGTTGAAGTCAGAATGGGGATTTGGAACGAGTTGAGTTGAGAGATGGTGGAAATTTGTGGATATGTAGGTATGCTACGATACGTCATCAGTCGCGATACGATTAACTGCATGGGCAGTCCTTACTGTACCCGTTGGCTCCACCTTTACAAGGGCCAACTAAGCGCTCTCGCACTTACGCGCTTAGTTGGCCCTTGTAAAGGTGGAGCCTACGGATACATAGGAAAGGAGATGCGGGGTCGGAGTTCAGGGGCTCAGATCAGCTACGTCAAGACCCGGCACTGCATTAATACAACCAATCAGAGCTAGGTAGAACGCGCAGCCTACCTTAGTCATGCACAAGCCGCGCGGTGGAAATGATGCCGTCATTCCTCCCTGGTCACCCCAGTTAGTATGCGATTTGCTCTCTTAGCTACTTCGCATCGTGCTTGTTATTCATCTGTCTGACTACGGAAGGCCCAGCCTACTTATAGGCAGAGAGCCAACTAGGCCTTGTGG
>KB853729.1:44900-55354 GCA_000372705.1 Cerataphis brasiliensis yeast-like symbiont
ATAAGGCTTCATTTCCAAGCCGTGTTGGATACGGTAGTCTTCCTTGCCATGCGCCCTTGTCCGTGCTGACTGCAAGTCACGAATTGTGACAATAGGATTGTGCACGTCATTTCACCTGTATATTGGGGCAGGCATTGGTTCGTGTGACATCAGTGCCCGTATGAACGACCTTAACCTCCAGTGCCGATTCGATCAATGACAACGGTGTACGCTCCCGAAGCTTGAGGGGCCCCAGAAGCAGGGAAACGTCTAGCTCCACGACAAAGTCAGGTCGTGGAGCCTGTTCCTTTAGCTAGGCAGTAAGAATCACTTTGGCAGCAAATGTCGGCATGCGCCACCTTAGTTTCGGCAATGATAAACAATGCTCTTCGTCTTTCTGCTCTTATAGATGAGAGTTTCCTATGCTTCTCTGCAGTCAGCGAGTATCTTGTTGTGAGAATGGGGATTCTAACTCAAGGTGTGAAGGAGCGAGCCTTGGTGGGCGCAGCCAGCACTGGACGACTTTGAAAATAAGTACGGGTCAGCTTGGGACAAGGATTGCACAACTTCCGAGGACTCTCTGACGTTAGAGGAAGAAGAGGGGAGGAGGCTGATGTCAGGTGGTGGTTTATTAAGGCTAGAAGCCTGTGTACAAGGGCTCCGACTAAAGGCCTGCGCATCACGTGAGATGCCAACAGACCGTGAGGCTGCAGCGCGTATAGTAAGCTGCAGCCAAAGGGTCAGCTGCCCGACGACTAGAGCCGCAGCGTCTAAAACCAAACTGCCAGCCGGAGGGCCAGCTGCCCGATGACTACAGCTGCAGCGCTTTTAATGAACTGCGGCCAAAGGACTGGCTGTCTGGCGAGAACCGCAGCAAGGAGGTAGCGGCAAGCTAAAGGGGTTGGCGGATGGGCAATCGTACTGGGGAGGCAAGGGCAGTATAAGAAGGCGCGCGAGATCGCGCTTTTGGGGGTTTTCCGTAGGCTGAAGTGGCAGAGGCCAGTCTGCCCCAGATTTCGGATTTCGGCGCATCGAATCAATACCTAATGCGCCCGAGTTTCAGAAGTCCTCGAAAACATGACGTGACCATGCGGTTGCCTTGCGCGCTCTTTCACACCTGAAATACCGACTTTGACCTCAAATGATCAAATGTCTTCTGTTTCCTATCCTTTGGGAGGCCTTGTCTTGTTGGGCACTTCCGCCGTAACATCACCACCCATCTTCATCTCCTTTAATCAACTTCTCCCTTCAGCTTCCGGCCTAGTATGAACGTCCAGTTACTAGTTTACGACCTCTCCCGCGGTCTAGCTCGAGAATCGTCTATGAGGTTACTTGGCTTCCAACTCGACGCCATCTATCATACGTCCATCGAGCTAAAAGGTCGCGAGTACATATACGATGGCAACATCATCGCCATCGTTCCCGGCTCCTCCCATCTCGGCCAGCCCATGCAGAGGATTCTTCTCGGAACGACGCAGCTGCCCATAGATGCTATACAGGAACATGTGGACTCTTTACGCTCCATTTTTACGCTTGATGTATAAATTCCGTGAGAAACTGACAGCGAGAGTCGTCTGCTAACATGGTTGGCTTCAGGCCTACGACTTCTTCCACCACAACTGTAACAACTTCACCGATTCTTTCTCCAAATTCCTCGTCGGCAAGGGGCTTCCTGACTACATCATGGGCGTTTTCGATGCGGCTTTAGCCTATCCTATGGGAAGAATGCGTATAATCCAGCTCACACAGGCAATTGGTGCAAGAAAATCCAACGGTTCCATACTCGGGCTGGAACAGACCGCAACACGATACCCTTCAGACCACGCCTCCAACAATAAAACCAAGCTGGTCGCTCGACAAGAGGAACTGTTGCGCGTACTTGACGATGCGAAAGGGTCCTGTGCTGTCATCTTCTTCATGTCGTCGACGTACCCATCATGCAAAGCGCTTCATCCGGTCTTTGATCAACTGGCCGAAGACTTGGGGAACGATGCATTCTTCGTCAAAATAGATGTTGCAAAGTCACAAACGGCACCTATCGCCCAAGCGTACTCTATCAGGACGACTCCGACCTTTGTCACCTTCCTCAAAGGCGAGCAAGAGAACCGCTGGACTGGAGCAGACGCAACAAGTCTGCAGAGTCGTGTGCGGCTGTTGGTAGACATGGCACACTCTAGTCATCCTCATGAAAAACTACGGTTACCCAGCTTCGCCAAGCTCCAAACTGAGCCCGTTCTGCATCCGAAAGCGCCCCCAATGATCAAGCTGAGGGCCAAGATGGACGAGGCACTTGTGCAGAAGGACGCATTACAGAGTCTGATGCGCTTCGTCGAGACAAGAGACGTCGAAGAAGCTCAAAATACAGTTCTACCAGACTTGAGCCAATTGTCTAGCTTGATACGTGACTCGGTTGCGAAACTACCATCCGACGTACTTTTCTCTCTCTTCGACGTCTTCCGTTGTGCCCTTACCGATGTTCGAGTCAGTGGCTTCTTCGTCGAGGAGCAGGAGCACTCGACTATACGCCGCATCCTGGACTCGGTCAATCAACAGAACGACTGCCCTTATGCGCTACGGCTGGTTACTTTGCAGATGGCCTGCAATCTGTTCTCCACGCCGTTGTTCGCAACTGAGATGCTCTGCAGCGCCAAGCTGCGATCGGCTATTACGCAGCTGATTTCTTCCAGCTTTCTCGACGACAGTCACGACAGCGTCAGAGTGGCGGCCTCGTCGCTCCTATACAACGTGGCGCTGGCGGACCGTCGGGCTAGGTGCCGGAAGTCTGAGGCGGGGAAGTCTGGGGCAGGGTTGCTTCCTAAGGATCGGGTCGAACTCGCGGCTTCAGTGGTCGAGACTATAGACCAAGAGGTCGAGTCAGCGGAGGCGCTGCATGGGATGCTGCTGGCGTTGGGCCAATTGACGTACGGTACGGACCTGGACGGTGATCTGGCCGACTTATTGAGGGCGCTGGATGCGCAAGGGACGATAGCAGCGAAATGCAAGTCCTTTCCGAACGAGAAGCTCGTGTCGGAGTTGGCCGACGAGCTGCTTGGAAAGGGCTAGTAAGGCCATAAAATAGAATTAGTCGGGCCATGGCATTTTTCATACAAAATTCATTTGGTGAGCATCCCAGTTTGGTCCGGCATGGAACAAGAGCAGCATAGTCAAGCCCCGTGTGATTGACAAAACCAACTGGAAATAGAATCGATGGTGTAAGGTACTTCGTACAGCAAGTTCAATTACAACTAGCTACCCGAATTGAGCAAATATCTCAAAGCTAGAGAGGAAGGGACAGAATCGCGACGGCCGCGAAGGTGATTTGATTTTTTTTTTTAACGTCGAATCAAATCAAAATCAAATCACCTCCGCAGCCGTCGCGCTTCTTTCCTTTCTAAGCCCAGGACAAGGGATTTGCGACCGTTTCTTCTTGCTGCTAGGCTTCGGGGCTCGCTCTGGAACTGCTTGCCGAGTAGTCAGCTGCTGAGGGCTGAGCTAACCGGCATTTGCCATCCTTCAGGCCCGTGTGGTGCGCCAGCCTGCCTTGGGAGCTCCTCAATAAGCTGCCGGATGGAGAGAGAGCTGCTCCTAGTCGACAGAGTGGCCTGCCAAATCACCGATTCGCACATACGTGTCCGCCTCCATTGACAACGGGTATTTACCTGAATGCTCGTCTACACGCAGTGTTTTACAAATTTTAATTCGGGTTACCAACTAAAGTCGGCTAACTCCGCATATTTTCGGCTATTGCCAAAAACGGCTTAGCGCCACCGGATGGATTCCTTTATGAAGCGCGTCGAATTTCTCTCGCCCACGTCAGCTTTCCTTTCTATTCATCAAAAAGCATGCTGAGCTGCCACGACCTTCACCTAGCCTTCTACGGTGTTGCGTTGCCTTCTCCAACACAGGAGAACGCTCAGTAGAATATCACCCTTGGATATAGGAAATCTCCCGCAAGCCCATCACTCCAATGATGGCTCCGTAGGCGGGAGATGCCAAGAAGGGGGGACATGCCACGATTCTCACTCGTGATATAGATTGAAATTGAATGCTTCAATCTGTTCGCTGTGATGAGTGATGCCACACTCGTCACAATCGACGTGGGAGGGAGTCGGTCACAAGTTTCAAAAAATTTCGGGGTCTGCGCATCTGTAAGTCGGTCAGTCACATAGGCGAAGCGAGCAGTTTTAAGACTAGGGTGCGTAGTGAATTGCAAACGACGAAGCCTTCCTGCGCCCCGATCCACCGTCAAAAAGGACCCAGTCTCGAGACATTTGAGATGAAAAGCGTCATCGTAAGCTATACCAACATCTCGCAGACCATCCTCCACCGACGACGGCAAAGCAGCTCTAGCCCTCCTTGCCTAGCTTCGACACGACGTCATGGTGGATACTGCGATGCTGGTCGCGCACAAACTCTTCTATATGGTGGTCGTGATCCGGCCTGGTGGGCGCTTGCGTCGGCGACGGCGATGGCGACTGCTGGGAATCTGATGAGGGCTGTTGGCTTGCCTCTCCTAGTACTTTGGGCATGTACTGAGCAACTGCAATGACAAACGCACTTAGCCGGCGCCATAGATGAGGCATATGAAGGGGGGTACCAAACTCTTTTCCATGATGGGATAATTCTCTTGCTGATCTTCACCCGAATTCTTCTGCGTCCTGCATTCCAGGGCGGCTCGGTCTAGCTGGGACTTGAAACTGTCCTTTGGCTTCTCATTAGCCGGGCGGTCTTGCGGATCTGAAGCCATCGGTGGCAGAAATCAACGTCGTAGTGTGAAAAAAAGCGCAATTGACAGATAAAATGAAGGAGCGGATGAAACAAAAGGGAGAAGTGAGTTGTCTCGTCCGTTTAACTATGACGTCAAGTGGCGATGATGCGCACTCACGTGAGCCATGACCTATGCACTAATGAGCGACGTGCCACTTTCTGCGACGGGAATCGTTGAATCAATCAGTGCCACGGCAAGGCCGTGAATAAGGCATCAGCGCAAGCTCACAGCATTGCTGCCTTTTGTCAGCCATACCTTTGCTACTGCGGCAACGGAGGGTACTAATGCCATGGCTGCCCCCTTCCTCGTATGATATAACTATGAGCTTTTCCCATCTTTCCCCCTCCCCCCATGTTTGCCAGAATTCTCAATGCCTTCCGTGGCTCGACTCGAGCCCCTCACAAGCTGACCGTAACCGTCATGCTGTTGCTCAGCACCATCATTGTCGGTGGCAGACCCTGACAGAGCATCTCGATGTCAGCTAGGTACCGAATTGTGGCCGTCTCATCGAGGCTGGTCCCCTCAGATGGGATGGGCAGGGTGCTCAAGAGGACGGCGGTGTCTTGCGAGTGCTGCCGCATCAGCTCGTTGATTATGATGTGCTGCGCTCGGCCAGGCAATTCGTTGAAGGACAGAGCAAGGCTCGGCGTCGAGCTCGCCGAACTCTTTTTTGCCGATGCGCCTCCGCCGGCCACTTCGCTCTTATGTGAGTCACATAACTGCCATATGTTGAGGTTAACGTCCCCTTGTCCCAGGAATGAAGGCTGTGAGTCTTGTCGCAAGCGTTGCCGCGGGCATGAGAATGAGCAATTGTCATCGGCCGACGTCTCTTTACCCACCTGCGAGTTAGGCCCAGTTTTGGATGGAGACCTGCTCCAGGATAACTGCCTCGAATGGGTGGGCTGCTCAATCCTCAGAGCCGTAGGGCTCGGCTCAGTTGGAGCAAAGCCAAGCTTGGATCCCTCTGCCTCTGCAGTCACCCTGGTTTCCGGCACGGGCCGACTTGAAAAGCGTGACGCTCCTGACGACTGCCGAGAGAAACTAGGTCTCATCGGCGGAATCCTTCCGTCTGGAGCTCTCTCCTGGCTTGGCGACCCCGACATGAAGATTGTTCCGGGAGCTGGCTCGGACCTCACGGTTGGTCGCAGTGCGGAGAAGGACTTCATCATGTCCCGGTCCTGGCTTGTTGCAGTCGGACCAAGTACCGCCGTTTCCACGCGTTGCGGCGTCGCACGGCCCTCAACTCTCTCGAGTGACTGACACGTCGATGACATCGACCCGTAGGTCGCAGACTCCAGGTCCTTGAAACCCTGACCCCAGGCTCCGGAGATGCGGCTGCGTCCGGCCTCTTTCGCAGCGGGCCCAGCCACGTTACGCAACCCGCTCGCCAGTAGCGGTCCACGGGTTGCATCACCACGTTCCATCTCTCGGCCAGTATGGCGGACTGGCGGCTGAGGATCAAGGCAGCCTTCCGAATCGGAGCCCTCGCTAATCGCGCATAAACCCTCGTTCAACTTTGGCTGGCATACCACGTTTTCTGGCAAATGGTGGGTATGAGTGCCCATGTTGACACCCCATCTAGGCAAGACGGAGATATCTGGGTTTTTGAGCATCGATACGACGTTCGTCATGCGGTGGTAGTACCGTCGATCAGAACCAAAGTCCTGATGCGCATGGTAGATGCTCGACCGTCCTGTTGCAGAGTCAAGTGAACGTGCCCTAGGCGACAATCCGGCGCCGGAGGGGATACTTCCAAGTTGTCCGCGGCAAGACTGCACATTGCTCCACCATTCGTCGTGTCTCAATGCATCTTTGACAGTCGTCTCAGCCTCGAAATTGTCTGCCCTGCCATTGACGATAAGTTCATATGTACCAAGATGGCCCGCAGCCAACCAGAACACAAGCACCCGTGCTTCGATCCGCAGCTTCTCCAGCAACGTTCTCACCCGCGCATTCTCTTCCTCAACCTCGCTCTCATACTCGACGAACACCATGACGCGCAACGAGTACACGCGTCTCCAGTCCTTGACGCTGCGCAGTATATGTCCCAATTGGAGAATCAAGGTGTCTGAGCAGTTGGTCAGTACTGGATGAGACTTGACTAACGGATTTGTGACCTGGTGCTGAAACACATGATTCAACGGCACATACAGGTATCGAAGTTGGTCTTTAAAACATTCTGGCCCTGGGACGCAAGCTCGGTTGACATCTGGATGGGCCAAAGGTCGACATACTTTTTGTTGTTGCATCCGTCACTTCGCGGCGCTTCGAGGCTGTCGAAACCGTGAGCGACAGCAACGTTCAGGCGATATTTGAGCGCAAGGTCCTCAATGACCGTCATGTAGTCTGTGGGTGACATCATCCCTTCTGTTCGGATCACGTCCGTCTGTATGGCTCCAGCCAGCAAACACACAGGCGTGTCTCGAGTAGGGGCCAGTTCCTCGGCTTTGGACGGCCGCATGGTCTGTGTCCCCCCATTTTGAGGGAGCCTAGTCATCGGTATGGTTGAGTTCGATGTGCGGAGCTCATCCATGTTGTAAAAGCCCAGAATGGCGATATTGGGTCGCATGTCGCCCAGACCAGCCGATAGGATCAGGTTTCGAATACCCCATATTAAGGACGGGGACATGGTCAACTGCAGGAAGGCCTTGATCTTGGAAGATTTGGAGATGAAGTCCGCCCAGGCTTGTTGTTGAATCCGGGCTTCTCGAACGCCACTGTCGAACTGCTCGGTGACAATAACATGTCCAAGAATGTAGAGGGATCCTTTCTTCATTGAGTTGCAAAAATGAATCAGTCGAGTCTGCCGGCACGGGTCGTTTATGAGCAGTATGATGTGAGGTCGCCAAAACTTGACGTGTTCGGGTTTCAGCCGCAACAGGTATTTCCGGACCTGGTGGTAGATGAGATTCTGTGATATGTCGCCCCACCGTTTGGGCGGGCACAAATAGTGGATGAGCAAGAAAAGGAAACAAAGAATGCAGAGCGCGATGGACGCGAAAGTCTCGTGGATGAAAAACATTACCGCGACCGACAAGAGGCTACCAATGAGCGCTGTCTGCCAGTTGAAGAATTTGAAGCTTGGCCGAAAATTAGGTGCTGAGCCGATCTTAAGCAGAAAGCAGGCAAGATTCATGATGAGAAAGGTCGTCTAAAGCATATCAGAGCACATCCTGAATCGAAATCAGACACAAAGAGTCGTGGTTCACCTGGTAGCCCATGGAAATCAAAGTTGCAATGCGGTTCAGATTGGCCAGCAATGCAATCTGGGCTACGGCATGGGTTAAGAGGATGGCGAGAACGGGGTCGTCGCTTCGTCGGGTGCCCTTGCCGAAGACGGACAGGCCGGGCAGCAAGTTGTCTCGCGCGAGAGCCTGGAACAGATTGGCTGAGCCCATCATGCATATCAAGGCCGAAACGAACGTCACGGCGCACTCTCCAGCCAAGATGATGGCAGGCGAGAAGTTGGTAAGGAGGACGATATTCGCATTAGCGATTAGCGATTCGCGGGTTGTGCTAGCGGCCAGGCAAATGACGACGAGTATGTAGATGACAAGGGTCAGCAAGGTGGCGCAAATCGTTCCCGAGGGGATGGCTTGGCTCGGATTCCTCAGATCGCCTGACATGGAGGCACCGGCAAGGATGCCGGCGGTGGCCCTTCCCAGAGCGTCAGCAAATGAGTCCTGGGCCAGAGAAGAATGAGGAAAAGAGGCACGCACGGGAAGAGGATGCCAAAGAGATGGCGAAATGTAGCCAAACCGCCAAACTCGTGACTTCCAGTCCGAGGAAAGAAGTTGGCTGTCAAGGTGTCCCAGCAGAAGCCGGTGAAATCCACTCCCGCCTCTTCATCATGAAAGGGTGGCTTGAAAATGGCAGAAAGCGGGATGCTCACGACAGCAAGGGTCAATATGCCAAGCAACGCACCGGATGCCTTGGAAAAAATGGCAGACCCCAACAGGCACAGGCCGGTGCAGAGGACCAGAGCGGCCGTCTGCAAGCCATATCCGGCCCAGTAACTTGGAGGAAATCCAGGCCCGATATTGAGACGAATGCTGTCAAAAAGGCCGACAATGTTGAGGGCAGTGTTGAGAGCTTGAGCGAGGAAGAAGAGCAGGCCCATGGAACCTCCGAACTCGGGACCCAGGGAACGCGAGATCAGGAAGTAGGCGCCGCCGCCCTTAACTTCGCCGTTGGAGGCGATGGCGGATAGCGAGAGGATTTTCAGGAAGTTGATGCAATATGCCAGGGCAAGGAGGCCTGCAAGATCCTCGGGGTGTCAGCAACCGGCGCGGAGGCGAAGTAGCGTGCGCCTACCTGTGATACCCACAAAGCCGACTTGGCCGAGGATGACGCCAAAGCGGAGAAACATGAGGATGCTCATGACGCTGAGAAATACAGGTACGAAGACGCCGGAAACGGCACCCATTCGACCGTCGTTTGGGGGCTCGGGGCCGGCCCTGGACATGTTTGACGACAAGAAGGGGCCAATTGGGGTTCCAAAGCGAGTCACGGGCCCTAAGAGGGCTTGACACGCATCTTGCTAGGGATATCAGACGGCGAGAAGCTGGAGGATGAGGATTCGGGAGGAATAAGAGAAGCCGAGACTGAGCGCAGTAGCCATGGAAGGACGGGGAGGCTTCGACGGTTAGGGGGGAGGGGGCAACAGGACGAAGAGCATGGCTCCGCAACGCAGGCGAGCAATGCGGTCGACGATGAAGCGCGACGCGCGGAGCCCGCCTAGGTCTGCCGAGGAAGGGCTCCAGCGCCATGCCCAAGTCCTGGCAACTCGACGTGGCCTTGGCCAGGGGGGCGGTGGGGAGGGACGAGGATGAAGCGGATTTGCTGGCGCGCGCCTGGACGGTATCGGGTCGAAGCTAGAGCTGCCTGCTGCCTGAGGAAGTGGACGATTGTGGCCGGCCGCCGTCGCAGGGTGAGGGAGGGGGCGAGAGAAAGGAAGCCTCGAGTGGCTGGTGGCGATGGCTGAGGACGATGGCTGGCGGCGGAAGTCTTGACGCCGTCACTATATTGTGATGGGAGACACAGGCAGGGAAAGGAAGACGGAGCTGTTGCACGCAGACCGGTCGCTCTCGGCGCTCGCCTCCTTGGATTGATGCATCGCGCATGCCTATCACCTCGTCTCTTGCGACACGGCCAGCACAGATAGCCGAGGCGCATACGAGGCTCGCCTAGCCTCAAACGCCGCCAGTTCGTGGCGCATCGTCGCCCCCGTGACTTAAAGCGATCTGGAGCCTCACAACGCAGCCAGGGCGCAAGAGCGCTGGAGACGCCGTGCAACGACGCAGCGAGCACGAGAGCTGCATCGCGATCCGAGATGCTGGTTGGTAGCGTTGCGTCCAGAGACGTCAAGGTGCTGCACTGGGGGTTTGTTTCAGCGTGCCGCACTTTCCTGTCGACAGGACCATACACGGGCCCGGGTGAGCCTACTGGACATGGTCCCGCCAGCACAGATCTTGGACGACGACATGCGGCCGTCAACAAGACCACGCGTCGGCTGCGGCATCGCACGCACTCTCGTGAAGAGGCGCTGGTCCGACCGGGATGGATGAGGGAAGCTCGTCGGTCTCGTGACACCGCAGCAGCAGCAGCAGCACCACCACCACCACCACTATCATCATCGCCCCCAAGGCACGTCGACGCGACCCTCAGCACGAGGACATAGGGCAGGCCGGCATTGCCTTGATGCCCC
>KB853729.1:57121-67355 GCA_000372705.1 Cerataphis brasiliensis yeast-like symbiont
AAACGGCTCCGCCTCCCACGAAAAGGCGGCGCGACGATATGCCACATGCCCTCGAAGCCTCGACCCATTCATAACGAACATGTCTTCGCCCAAGAGCACGCGAAATACGATTCTAGAGACGACGTCTCCGGCGCCAGGCGCTTCACGCTCATATTTATCCTCCCTACCACGCGAGGAAGTGACGGCTCGCCTGACAGAACCCATTCCGCCGCGGCAAACGCCCCTTGGAAGCAGTGGGTCTCCACAAGCGGGCGCAAAGGGCCTGGAAAGCGACTCTCCCGTCATCAGCGGGCGCGCATACGCGCAAGGTCCCGGCGTCTCTGCTCTCGCGGCGGCCTTGTCCGACTCACTGGGCCAGTCGCCGCCTCGCCACGGGACGCCTCCGGCCCGCGTCCTCTCGCCACCGCCCAGGTCGCAGTCCCCCGCGGCTGGGCCCGCCCGAGCTGAAAGCCCAACCAACTATGGCTCCTTCGACTCGCGGTCTCGATTCGCATCGGCTAGCGGGGCGGCTGGGCCGTTTGAAGACCCCGAGATCATCCGGCGGCATCTGGTTCAACCAGGCGAGTCGGACAATCTGCCCTCTGAGGAATCATCGGCCCAGGGTCCGTCTCGAGGAAAGCAGCCGGCCGAGCCCAGTGCAGGCCTCAATGACGATGAGTTTTCAAGTCTGCGTCTGCAAGGTGGAGACATCACCCGCGGTATCTACAAGTGGACGGAACAAGCCGAGGCCAGGGGCAAGCTTCACCGGAGCAAAAGTTTCGATCACTCGCGTCCCGAGCCTGAGACCGAAGTTCTGGACATCAACTCCATCAAGATCCCCGGAGGCTTCCGGAGAAACCATCTTCGCCGGAGCGCCATGAGCCCGAGCGGTCGCACTGACAGGGCCGAGTCCGGTGTGGAGTCTCCGGCGGGCGCTCGACCGCGCCTCTTCACCGCCAGTTTCTTGGAGTTTCTCAGCATCTATGGTCACTTCGCAGGCGAAGAATTAGAGGAGGACGATGAGGCCCTCGGCCCCAACGAGGAATTCTGGACAGATGGAGAACACCCTCGCGACGGGACTGACGACGAAGGAGAGCCCATGGAAGACAGTGCGCTCCTTCCGTCGTCGAAGCGGATGCGCAAACGCAAGTCTCGCGGTGGCAGCGGCAAGAACAGTCCCATGAATGCCGCCCTATTGCTACTCAAGTCATTCGTCGGAACGGGCGTTCTATTCTTACCCAGGGCATATCTCAACGGCGGCATGCTACTCAGCAATATCGTGCTGCTCTGCCTTGCCGGCCTGAGCTACTACAGCTTCGTGCTCCTGGTCTCCGCCCGGAATAGGGTAGATGGCTCCTTTGGAGACATGGGCGGCATTCTCTACGGAAAGTGGATGCGAAGCCTCATCCTCACCTCCATCGTCATCAGCCAGATTGGCTTCACGGCCGCCTACACCGTCTTTACTGCCGAAAATCTGCAGGCCTTTATCAACGCCGTGTCTGATTGCCAGACGACCATCAGCATCCCCATACTCATACTCATGCAAATGGTCATCTTCCTGCCCTTCTCGCTCCTGCGGGACATTGGCAAGCTGGGCTTCACCGCACTCATCGCGGATGCTTTTATCCTGATTGGCTTGGCATACCTGTTCTACTATGATGTCTTGACCCTGAGCAAATTCGGACTTGCCGACATCATCCTGTTCAACAACAAGGACTGGACCCTCTTCATCGGCACCGCCATCTTCACCTTTGAGGGCATCGGTCTCATCCTGCCAATTCAGGAATCCATGAAGCACCCCCAAAAGTTCCCGCGTGTCCTGTTTCTCGTCATGGTGATCATCACCGTCGTCTTTATCACCATGGGTGCCATCTCGTACGCGGCATACGGGTCTAAGACGGAGACGGTGGTACTACTAAATCTTCCACAGGACAACAGGATGGTCAACGGCGTACAGCTACTGTACTCGGTGGCCATCCTGCTGTCGACGCCTTTGCAGATTTTCCCGGCCGTGCGTATCGTGGAGACGGAGCTGTTTACGCGCAGCGGCAAATACAATCCTTATATAAAATGGCAAAAGAACATCTTCCGGTTCTTCATGGTCATGCTTTGCGCGGCCATTTCATGGGGCGGCGCGGACAACCTGGACAAGTTTGTCGCGCTGGTGGGCAATTTCGCGTGCATCCCCTTGGTGTATATTTACCCGGTGAGTCGCAAGCTTCACGGCGACCGAGTGGCGCTCTTGTGCGGGCAGCGCGCTGACGGGATACATAGCCCCTACTGCACTACAAGGCCGTGGCACGCACTCGGGCCTGGAAGGTGGCCGATGTGGTGCTCTGTGTCTTCGGCTTCTTCGCCATGGCGTATGCTACCAGCCTGACCATTATGAGTTGGGCCAATGCGGGAGACAAGCCGCCTGGATTTTGCGATAGGGGGCCTCGTCCCTAGGCCGTACTGTTGGGAAGACGGGGCGTGCGTGTACGTGTGCGTGTGTCCGCGTCGGCCAGCTTTGGGCATGGCTTGCTATCGTTGCTTTGTTCGTGGGCACGTGGACAGCATCGTCACGCAGCGCATCGCCGTCGTCTGGACCGGACGGCAAGCGAGTCAGTCAGCATGATGAGACTTTCTTGGCTATCGACAGTTGTTTGGTACCATAATATCCACCTGTTTGTCCTTTCTTGTACAGACATCTAGTCAACTAATTAGCGAGAACATGTTCACCATGTGAGCCAAACGCATGTGTAAGAGGCCTGGGGGCTGTCAGGGTCCGAATCCCTAAAGTGGTAACGGGGGTGCCACTAGTCATGGTTCTGGTTCCGGCCCCTCCCCCAAAACGGCCCGCATAAACACGCGAGAACATGGCGATTTGAAATATAGGAACAGATCCATACTATGCATGGCCGGGACCAATTCAACTGCGTGTGGTGCATCACGTAATTATCCGGCATCATGTTGTAACTAGACCCTGCAAAGCTACAGTAATCCCATGGGCCGCCTAACGCGTTTCAAGCCTCTGGGCCGATTCGTCAGCCGCGGTCTTTGATCGAAGCAAAGACCGCAATCAACGCGAGATGGCGGCCTTGGAGCGAGGCCTCCTTGTGCCCTGACTTGTTGACCGTCTCGGGGAATCCCACCAATAGATTCTCTTGTCCGTCCTCTGGCCCGTTGGGGTGCTTGGATGTGCCTGGTGCCTACGGTCTCTCTAGGCTCGTTGGATAGATGACCGCTTCCCGGAATCCGAGTGAAATGTTCGCTTTTTTAACGGTCTTGGCCGTGGCGTCTTGCAATTGTTCGTGGGCGAGAAGGCCGGCAAGCTGCTGATGATGACGCTCATTGGGAGGGCCAGAGACGCTGGAGTCGAGTGTCTGTGGTTTGTAAGTGGTGCGCCGGCGGGAAGAGAAGACGAACGCGATGCTTCCAATCCGTAGTCCTGAATTCCAGGGTCGCCATGGTGCCGTGAATGGCCAAGATCTTTCGCAGCCACAGTGAGGCCAATGGTGGCGCTGTCTGCACGTGCCTGGGCCAATTCAATGCTGGCCAACTGTTCGACCGAGTCCGGATGGGCTACAGTCATGAGTCCAGGCCGGGAAGCCATCCGATAACCACAGCCCTGGAAGGCCCGTGCCTGTGAAGGTGATGTTAGGATAGATTCTGCCGCTTTTTGAATTCACGCACTCTTTTATTATGCATCGTCGGAGCTTCATTTGGATGGCTGTGTTGGGTTGGCCATTTGGGGGTGGGTGGGGGGAACCATGTAGAGTTCTCCCGTGAATAGATCCGAAGCCCTAGGGTAGGCCGGCCGGCCTGGGGACATGGCCGTGGAAGAATTCTACGTCACGTCGCGGCCCTGAGCTGTCACGGGTTGCGCGTCTACGGGCGTCTTGGCCACATCATGTCCTCTGCCGCCTCTGCAACACAGCGCCGGCTCGTAAAGGCATGGAAAGCCAACTGGAAGCCGTCGACGGTGACGACTTGCCCGGCGCCGACATGTGCATGTGCGCCTATGCCGGAGCTGCGGAAGCAGATCAACCACAGCGTGCCGCTCAACGGCATGATACACACTTATGCGGAGCAGGTCTTCATCTGCACCGGCCGTGACTCCTGGCCCAGCCAGATCGATGCCATGAGCCATGGCGATAACCTGTCGTCCGGACTGAGGGGCCTGCTTGTCCGAAGAGACCCGGCTGTCAAGGTATGCGACAAAAGCTGCTGCCGTCGGTGCCGCTGCACGAAAGCGAGGAGCTGAAGCTCTCGACAGGAAGCCTGGCCCGTCGAGGTTCACAACGCGTCGTTTCCGAGCTCCCTGCTACCCCCGCCCAAGCCGCTGCATCCAGCAGAGGCGCATCTCGAGCTGCCGACCCACGGCGTGACGATGTCGCAGCTGGACAACATGTCGGCCTACCTGCTGCCGAGCTTCAAGTACATCCCCATGGTGCCGCGGCGGTCATACCAGAGCAGCGCAGCGCTGGTCTACGGCTTCTTGACGCCGGCCTCGCTGCGGGCCCTGTCGGCGTCGGCACGCCTCAAATTGATGCGGACCGAGGCCTACATGAAGCTGGAGAGGACCATGCAGGACGTCCGCGACGTGCTCGTCTTGATATGCGGCCACGGCCAGCGAGACGAGCGCTGCGGCGTCATGGGGCCCTTGCTGCGGGACGAGTTTGTGGATAAGCTGCCGGCTGCGGGCTTCAACGTCCTCAAGGGTCCGGTACCCATCCCGGCCGGGGACGTCGAGTCAGCGGCGGCGGCCGAGGAAGCAGCCAAGATGAACGAGGAGGACAAGCGGAAAAGGGAATTGGCCCAGATGCTAGCCCGTGCCCGGCAAGGCACGGCGAGGGTCGGTCTGATAAGCCACATCGGCGGCCACACCGTGGCCGGCAATGTCATCATCTACCTGCCGCCGGGCATGTGGATGGCCTCGCACGAGCCGCACCCTCTGGCCGGGCACGGCATCTGGTACGGCCGGGTCGAGCCGCGGCACGTCGAAGGCCTCATTGACGAGACCATTCGAGGCGGCCGCATCGTGGCCGAGCTGTTCCGGGGCGGCATTAACCCGCAAAGGGAGATGCTGAAGCTCTGACGTCGTCGCACATGGGCCGGTGTATCGAGGACGACTGGATGACGAGGCAGCGCGGCTCCGTGCTGCAGATACCTAGCCACTGACTAGATCGACGACCTCGTTCGTCGCCCACGAGCTCGGAGAGAGGATACTTGTGGTGTGACCGTGACCAGCCGTGTCGCCCACGCACCGGCTGCTGGCTGTCTTCTTTTTGTCATGGAGTGAGAAGGAGCGGGCATGTCTGCGACCAGGACCCAAATCATGGGCTCGGGGCACTAGCCGGAGTGCAAGGCGCCCGAATATACCAGAGATCATGGCGACGTTTATCTCGACAAGATTGACTCGAGGGTGAGCAGCAAGTGTGGTGACAGAAATGCATCTCCATCATGCACACGCCCCGTCCCGGAATGGCCGAGGGGGGGTCCAGAGCATCAAAGGCGGGTGGAAAAGGCTGTGTGGAGTTTAGTTGTGGACAGTCGGCGGGCTCTGTGAGATGACTCTCATGACTCATCCCCGTTGAAGTCTCAACAAAACACCATGTCCAAGGCATCATGAAGTTGGCATGGGAGGCGACTCAATGAGAAACCCGCACGTGAATGAATAATCCAAGCAGAACTGCACTTAGTGAGGAGTAGGCTATGAAGTCGAGGTATTGTTCCCCGGCTGTCGATCATGGCATGGCTCCCCCCTCTCCCGCCCTGCACCGAAACTTGATAAAAGGCCAGATTGGAGGCCCAAGGACCAAGTACTGTGGGTGCCCTCCGACTTCGCAGCTCCAATCAACAGCAGATATGCATCGCAGGCCACGGCTTAGTTACAGATGGCCTTGGGCTATGCAGGACAGCCTCTTAAAAGCACGCTTGATGACGCCAGCTTCTGTCTCGTTCTCGGCGAGCGGTGAATCAAACTCGCCGGTGCTCGCCCCGAGGATGCGCAGGCTCATTCGCTCCATGGAACAATGTCCCAGCCCTCGACATTCTCACGGATGATGAGACGATATTGATCAATCTTCCAGTTCGCATACAAGGCCCGCGCAGAACATGCGGCTTTCCTGTGCGCTGGGCCCCTCCCGCCGTCCATGGCGTCTTGGCGACATCTCCATACACAGGTTGCGAGGTTACGCAGCTCCGGATCGGGACAGCCGTACCAGTACCTGTGCCTCGGTCAGCTAGGCTCACGGCATCGGACGGGGTGTCGGGAAGAAGCTACTTGAGGAAGCCACCGCTGGCCACTGCCTCTGCATGGGCCGCCTTGTCTAGCTCGCCGAGCTGGCTGTGCTCGGTACTGGGCTTGATCTGAGACCGAAAGGCGACGACGTAAAAGGACGTCGCCTCGAAGCCTTTGCTGGACGCCGCCACAAGTTTCCGGGCCTGATTGATCACCTCGGGCCAGTTGAATGACTCGATGTACGGGGCGGTAGCATAATCGCCGCGAACTGCCCTCAGACGGCACAAGGCCCTGGCCAGGACGGCGTTTTCGTGGTCGAGCGTGTCCAAGTCCAGCCGATGGGCCATTTGCGTGTATGGCGACTGCACAAGGAAGCGCTCCTCACCCCAGAGCTCAGGCGAGGGCGCCACGGCAGGCTCGGTGCTCAGAGAACAAGGGGAAATCTGCGGCAGCTCAGTCGCCTGCGCCGTTCGGGCGGTCATGGCCAAGACACGGTGACAAGAGCACTGCGAGCACACGAAATCCCGTCGAGGCAGACGGAAGGCTCGGAATATGGCGGCGAGCTGCCCACTTGATCCAGCGGTCCGCGTTGCGCCGGCCGACGAGAGCAGGCGAGCAGTCAATATAGGGGCGCGCCAGGAAGAGCAAGACGCGCGTCATCCAAGGCCGGACGCGATGAAGCCGGGGGTCAATGGTATGGAAGCGCACACATAGCACACGCATTGAGACGACTCACTTTGCGGTGAGGAGGGACCAGGACTAGAGACAGGCCTCGAGCACGACATCTGGTCGAGAATGACAGAACGGCGGCCCCCCTGTGCAGGGACCCGACGGCGCTAGCGGGCCCGTCAGCCAGGCGGGAACGCTGAAGGCGCACTGACGAGCCAGTCTGGGCGGCGGATTTCGCCATCGCGGCGTCTTCGGCTGTCATTTCTCGTGCGCCATTCCACCGTGCGGAGACGGCCTTGGACGTTCGCGCGGCCGCGCCGCACAGGAGCGGGCCGGCAATGCCGAATAAGGGCCAAGGCAAAGGCAGGGAGGGCGACTTGGCCTTTGTCCGGCCGCCGTGCTCTTCCACCTCCCATGCGCACCAGACAACCTTCCGAGCTTCCCCTTTACGCCTTAGGCGAGGCAAGGGCACAAAAGCCTCCCCGGCGCCGGCCTCGTGGGCGACGACGCAGACGACCGGTCCTATTGCCGAGACGATTGGCTCAGACAATCACGCCCTCGCGTGGATACCACGGTCACACGCTGTCTTGTCCCAAGCATCTACCGCCATGACCAATGCAGCGCCCATCTGTCTTATCCGCGTCGTCTCCTCCCGTCCGCGAGGCCATCTAGAGACGCTTGAATGGATCCGGGGTACAAAGTGTATACACGTCAGCTGTCCATCGACGGAGGGCTTAGGCCCTATCGACTACTTTAGCTCTGGCCTCGGCCTCTTCAGCCACTGCTTGGCCAAGTCATATGACCCCAGGTAGAGCGAGCTGCCGAGGGCAGTCCAAGCGGACCGAAACAGGGCGCCCCGGAAGAGACCTCTGACGCCACGCTCGCGGTATATTGCCTGGGCCACGGCCAACGAGCCTTGCTTGGCCTCCACCGTCAGCCGGTGGCTCTTGTCTTGGCCGGCCGTCACCATCATGCGCGTCTTCACCACATCGCTCGGCGTGGTCAAGAAAGCCGCAAGCGCACCGGCTGACCCTGCGCTGCCGCCGGCAATCAGACCCGTCTCGACGAGGCCAGCTGGCTGGTCTCGCCGTCCCCGTTTACGCCAATGCCAAAGCCGGGACCGCACGTGTTCGAAGATGGGAAATTGCAGGCCGATAAAGGGCAGGTTTCGCCCGACCAGCGCCGTGTAGCCGGTGAACAGGCGACCGGCCGCACCGGGGCCTGCGAGGTGTCGCAAGGCCCGCAAGGAAGTCGAGGCGTGCGCTGCGCTCCGCGCTCCGGAAATTTGTCGCATCATCTGTGCCTTCTGCTTGACTACCTCGGCTGGGGCCAGGACCAGGCACGACGACATCTCCGCCACGGCGGAGGCAGACGCGTGCACCAAGGCTTCGGGCAGGGGCCATGTCCTGGCGCAGACGTCCTTTGCCCTTTCGTACGTCGAGAAAAAGACTCCGGCTGCGGCCAGTGCGCGTCAGCGATGAAAGCCGGTTCCCAGGGGACTTGGAGGAGCCAGCGCACCTGCTGGGAGGGTAGCCAGCATCACGATGCCGACGCCCTGGTATAGGCCGCGTATCGCCAGCGCATTGTTTCTCGGCCCCGAACCATAGACACCGAGGTAGTCCTGGCTTTGGTACCGCGTCTTCAGCGTGTCTAGCGGGTATATGATCATGTCCACGGTGAAGGCGGCCGCCGCCCCGGCCTGCTCAAAACACGTGCCATCAGTGACGTGTCAGAGGCGGCCGGCAAGGCAAACCGAGCTCGCGGCGCCCCTACCAAGTAGATGTCCATGGATACTTTCGGAAGATGCCGTCGTGCCGGCACATGGATGAAGGCATGTGTGTGATGATGAGAGCGAACGAGGTGTGCTGCTAACTCCGAGCCTGGCTGTCTAGGACATGGCGGCGTGATTGATGACATCATCCACCGCTCCGACGAGTCGACCGCCGAGAACGTGTGCCAATGACCAAGACCGGAGGAAGTGCCCTCGATGGGCCGGAACGGACCCGCACCATGGCCACGAAGCTCAATTCATTTGCAGTTGGATTGGGACAAGCTACTCTCTCTCTCTCTCTCTCTATAACATAACGGGTGCCATGATCCGCGCGAGCTTGAATCAATGACGGGCGTGATTACGCATTGCCAACCTTGATGCGATCCCTGTCTCTGCCAGGTGCCCGGTTCCGGTCTTCTGCATGCCTGCAAGCGCGGCCGCCGAGATCTGCTCTAATAACCACTCCGCCCAGCTTTTCCGCCATATGCATACCTATACATGTGCATTGTTCCGCACCGATGGGAAGTAGCCTTGGGACTCAAACCCGATAAGCTTGTTGGTCGCAACCATCTCAGGCCTTGAAAACCTCACGGCTGTCCGTTTGCCCACCCGGGCTTGGTGGACTCGTGACCGGAGACTCGGACATGGAGAAGAGCGGATCCGCTAAAGCCTGCTTTTTCCATCACCGGCCGAGTTCTCACATACGACGACGACGACGGCGCAGATATCATCGACTTTGCCGCCGTGCCATCGTTCATTAGGATAGTATTTTCTCACCTGTTTGGCGAATGGCCCGTCCACCTTTGTGTTCATGCTCGCGCGTTTGGCGGCCGTCACGAGCTCCGTGGCGAGCAAGCTCTGCAGGCTGGGCGTCTTGAGCCCTGCGGCGCCGGCGACAGGCTGGACGAGGGCGTCGAGGGCGTCGGTGACGCCGACGCCGCCGCCGGCCGTCATCGTCCAGGCGCCGACGGAGAGCATGACGCGGCTCGCAGCCCGCAGGATCTCCTGGTTGAATAAGTTGTCGAGAACGCCGTCGGTGGCGAAGATGAGGATGTCGCCGTGGCGCAGGCGTTCCTGGTTCACGTCGGCGTCGCGAGGCAAGTCCTGCAGCTGGCTGCCGCCAAATGCGGCGGTGCGCACCGCCATACGCGGCGGCACCAGAGACAGCTGATAAGGCGTGTTGAAGTCGTGCGTCTGGGGGTTCGAAAAGGCATGGATGCCGTTGAGCCGCAGATGCAGAAAGCCCGAGTCACCAAGGTTGGCTACGTCTAGGCTTCCGTCTGGCGCACCGATGGCCACGCAGGCCGTACTGCCACCGGCTTTCACCGTGGGGTCGTGGCACACGGCTTCGTATCCCTTGTGCATCAAGGAGCGCGCTGTCAAAGTTGCGGGCGAATCGGACGTGGCCGCCGGGTTATGGTGATAGGCGGCCGCGGCCATGTAGTCGCATAGGCCATGAGAGAAGTCGGCCGGGTCGACACCAGAATCGGCCCAGCCGCCGACGCCGTCGGCAACACCAAACGCGACGGCACCGGACTCATCGACGCGGCTTACGAAGAAGGCGTCGTGACCCGAGTCAAGACGCGAGG
>KB853731.1:9128-21057 GCA_000372705.1 Cerataphis brasiliensis yeast-like symbiont
TGTCGAAGCCGACGGCGAACAGCAGGGCTGGCGGTGCCGGCCCGTAGAAGCGCGACTCCGCCACGGCCCACAACTTGTCGTGGAAGAAGGGCATCGTCGTGACCGACACGTCAATCTCGAGGTCCGTCGTCGGCCCGGCCATGCTCAGCAGCCTGCGCGCTAGCGCCTCCATCATCACCAGCCTGGCCGGAAAACTCGCCGGCGCCGGCGCCTTGTCGGCGTTGCGCACCGCCAGCAGCAGCAGCAGCCGCACAGGCATGTCGTGGCACATCTCTGGTTGTTGGTCTTCTTGCTCTACTCTCGACGCCGCTGCCGCCGCCTCCTTGTCTGGCGCCTGATCCTCGCTATCGCCCTCGGTCGCCGCCGCCAGCGCCTCCATGGCCATCTGCCCGTGCGCGCGTGTCGGCGGATTGAAGCTCGAGTCCAGCACGACCATTCGTCGCACGGGCCGCCGCGGTGGCCGCGGTTCAGGTCCTTGCTTGCCGTGCGGCAGCGTACACAGCACCCGTAGCGGCTCTGGCGATGCCTGGAAGGCTGCTACGGCGCGTGCCATCATGGCTATGAGCTGCTTCGAGTCGCTTGCCATGGCTTTGTGCTGGCGGCGTCGCCGTGTGATGGGCGCGAACCGCGAATGTGCCCTCTGCGCCGGGCTGCAAGATGCGTTGGACTGGCTTCAAGGGCTGCTCTTGGTTGGCCGGCCTGGCCCTTCCAAGGTCCTGTTGCGCGGCGCAGTACTTCGTACAGCGGCCGAATATCGGCCACGTCACGCTCCGCGGCTAGCTTCCGCCTTCCGCGCCCTTCCGCGGCGGCATCGTCGCCATACCAGACCTCCTCCTTCTGTTCGCAGCTTCGCGCTCACCCCAACATGCTCTGCAATCTCCCGCCATTGCCGCCCTCCGTCATCGGCATCCCGGCTCGTTGTGCCGTGCCATAGACCGATAACTATACCATGTTGATGTGGCCAGCGACAGCCAACGCCCGCTGCCGTCTACAAGTGTTCCGCGTCCCGACCAGCATCCAGAACCCCCCTCGAGTACCACTTCGCAATCGTCGCGAATCGGTCCGCGCTTCCCTCCAGGTCGGCCTTGAATAGCTCGTGCTTCTCCGCCGTCTCCATTTGATCCTCCCTCATCTTGCGAATAACCTCATTCTCGCCTGCGCACTTGGGGCAATCCATTCGCTCCTCCTCGCCTCCTCCTCGTAGGCACCGCTGGTGGAAGCTGTGCTTGCACAAGAAATGCACCGCCGGCAGGTCCAGCCCTTGGCCGCAGTCCGAGCACCGCGTGGCCTGGAACACGGCCGGCTTGGCTCCCAGGTCAGCCAGTTCCGACCGTCTCTTTTCCGTGTCCGCTCGGAATGTTTCGATGCGCTGTCGGTTCGACTCTATCTCCCGTCGTTCCCGGCTGATCGTCTCGTCCAAATACGGCTTGACCATGCCAACGGTCGCCGTGCCGCCCCGGCCCGTTTGCCCCACGAGCGTCTGTATGACTTGCAGGGGCGCCATGAGCCCGTCTTCGTCGATCTTGGCCAGAATCCTCGCGAGCTCATCCGGTCCGGCTTCCTGGAGCACTCGTGCATCCGATGCTAGGTATGCTAATGCCGCCGAGTACAGCTGTGGCTCCGAAGACCCGTATTTCCTCAGTGCCTTCATCGCACCTTTGGTATCCTTGGCCGATGCGTAAGACCTGAATATGTCCAGGAACAGGCCCGCTTGCTCCTTGACCAAGATTGCGCCTTGTTCAAACTTTGAGAGATGTGACAGTAGTAGTACATTGGAACTCTCCATCGGCACGTGTTCCCCTTGGATCAGATCCTTGGCTTTTTCCTCCCACTTCTTTCTGCTCTGCTCTTGTTCATTCACGTCCCTCGCTTTGAGCAGATACATCTCAAACAGCGTTGTGTACAGGTCCGTACGGTCTGTCGCTTTGACGTCTGTCTCTTTCACGCACGCCTCAAGAAAGACGATGAACTCGTCGGGATGATCGATGAAAGACGAAAACGCGATTCGCGGAGCTGGGATCTTATATTTTGGGGCGGCCTCGATGTCGCCGTCGGCCGCGGACGCCGTTGCCATCTCGCTCGTTACTTCCCCTGCCATACCGCCTCCGGCTGGGCTAGCGGTAGATGAGGCATTCATGTACGGGAATGGAATAAGGCTCGACAGGTTTTGCACGGCATTGGCGGCGAAGCCTCCACTGTGCGACATTCGACTGCCATCTTCTAAGACTGTCTCCGTTCTTTTTGGCTTGAACTTCCCCGTATAGTATTCCACAAAAAGAGACGTCGTGTCCTTGGGGCAGTTCTCGATGAGCACGCGGGCGTACTTGTGAAGGCAAGGAAAGGCCTAGAGATGGTCAGTCGGAAAGGGCTGGCCCGGTGAGCAGGAGCAGAAGCGATGGCGTACCACTTCAGGCTCTTGTCGCCAGATGAAGTCGAGAGCTTCGGCATAGCTCTTGGAGCCTTCAATCAAAATGTCAACGACCATCTCAGTCTCGCCATGCCTCTTTGCCAGATACGCCGCTTGTTCGTAATAACCACCTTGGCGACACATGGCGATGGCTGTGTCCAAGTCGAACTTGAGACTTCCCGGGGACTTGATGAATCGTTCCAGTTTTTCAATATCCTTGAGCTTGGCGTAGCAGTTAAGCAGAAGCGTGGTATGATCAGCCGTCGCTTTCCTGCATTCGTGAAGTTGCTCAAGATATTGTACAAGATTATGTATACGCGGTGTGTCTAGAAACTACTGTCTCGTGAGCAAGTCAGTCGCTCGACCGGGGAGGTGCGCTGCAGCGATATACCTTGCGAATGATCTGCGACGGCTCGGTGGTGTCGATAGCTCTGATGTACTGCACCATCGCGCCTTCATAGTTTGCCTTTTGGTACAGATGGTCGCCGAATTTGCGGTAGATGGCGCTCTGCTGTTTCGAATTCAAGCCTGAATTCCGCGCCAGCTCGATGGCGAGTGGGTACATGCTTCTCTGGTACAGCATCTCCAGCCGTTGTTGCAGCGTCTTTTCATGATACTGATAGATCTAGCCCACGTCAGCGCCAGTGCCTCTCCGTGGCTTAAAAAAAACGATTCACTTTGCCGTCATCATTCATGGTGAAAAGATCGCCCCAGACGCTCAAGATGAACCGAACCGGGGAGATGAGCGTCTCCGTGTGCGCAATCACTCTCAGATCGGTCTCCAAGAGAACAAACGACGAGGCCCGGAAGAGAGCGTCGCTAGCACCTCCCCCGAGGCGTCGCCTCGTGGCTTCAGGGTCTCGGCCGCCTGACCCGGACGACGGGCACGCCAGTGCGACATAGTCGTCATACAACGAAATCATGTTCTTTGGAGATACGTATGCCCTGGGCGGTCCTCTACCTTGGGTAGAGTAGGTGTATATGGCATCGTCGCGGGCTACAATGACCTGGCCCGTGTCGCCATCGATGGTCATGCAGCCGACGGCGCATCCAACATCTTCGACCGTTTTCGGTGGCATTCCCTGGCCCTTTTTCGACAGACCGAGCTTTATGATGCGAGAAGTGGTGGAGACGAAAAGCGTGGTCAGCTTTTCGTCGGTCACGAGCTGAACGCCAGTGATTGGCTCCTCCGACTCGAACACGATGCGCTGCTTCGTACCGAGGTCATGAATCAGATCGCCGCGAATAACCGTTACAGTGCCGTTGCCGAAGCCGACGGCGATCTGAGAAAGGTCATCGAGCGCCGCAAGGGCCGATATCTATGCCATGCGTGAGCATTCTGGCTGGGTTTGGTGTTAATCGGGAGAATTGGGGAGTGCTGTACCGGATATTGGCGCCTCCCGTTGTTAATGACCAAGGAACTCAGACAGGTGGGTAAGCTGGTCTTCTTGACAAGCTTGTCCAGAGCCCAGGCCTTGAGCACCGGTTCGCTACTCAAGTCCTCCTGTAGAAGCTATCAGCGGGTTTGCTGTCACACACGCACGAGCTCCCTGGTCATATTGCCGAAAAAATTCTGTGCTTTTCGGGTACGATTACTTACCGCGATTGTGACCAAAATACTGGTGCCCTCGACTTGTCGCATGTGCGTGATGCGCCCGGTCTCATGAGCGTGGAACCTCCTGACGAGCTTCCAAGACTTGGCGATGATGTTGACGAATCCATTGTTGGATCCGATGAAAATGCTACCAGAGCCTGCGCATACGCTCGATATCTCGTTGTTCTCGAAAAGTTGGCGGGTTTCGTCGTCAGCGAGGGCGACTTGAGAGACGTCGAAGAAGTCGAACGACTTCCACTGTCGGAAGAAGGGGCTGGGTCAGCCGTAGGTGCTCTGGTGCTGAGTCTTGAGGAAGAAACATGGTTCTTGCTTTGTATTCTACATACCGAGATCGCCATGATACCGCATGGAGGTGGCGGCAACGTTGGGGAGCGAGCAGATAGCTGGCAACGCCGAGGTAGCTGGAAGGCGGGCTGGTATTAGTAATACATCGTTTGCGAACGACACCGGCGTGAGCCTGCCACCATCCCTACCCTGTAACTTACCGACAAACAACGTTAGCTAACCTTCCAGTTAGGCTAGAAGCCACAGCTGGTGTTTCAATAGCTGGGTCGACCGACATCTTTTCGCTTTGATGAATTATCTCACTGACTCGGTTATTGGGGCTTATCTTTCAAAAACCTGCCCTACTGTGTCCTCAGGGTGTTAGACTGAGAATACCAGCCTCACCCAAGAGATTTAGCACTGGGCTATGCTGTAAATCCTGTAACTGTCGTAGTTGGATTTCCAAGAGGACGCGTAGGCCCAACACTCCAAAGCATGGCATTCTACGAAAGCAGTGTCCATCAAAACATAAAGTGAGATGGCTTCTGGCTGCTGCCCCCATGATATCGCGAATGTTGATATGATATCCGAATCTAGGCAATAAGCAAATGGTTGCTGCCTTGGATGAGTTCATTTCCTGTCTTCCTTTCAACCGTACTCGCGGCATTTGGTTCGTACAAATCCAACGCGCCGTCGGAATTCATCGTGGCCCAGTCAGTGGCATGCACGAACTAAAAATGTGACCGCTTGGTCGTCACGTCGAAGCTTGTGCGCCCCTGTATCATGCATACCTATACCATTGGCTGCTTTTATGATGGGACAGGCTGGATGCGAACAGCAGAGCCGCCTCGAGGATGCGCGGGCGGCGGCAAGTCCACGTGCAGAGTATAGTGGCAGTACCTGTGCCACGTCATGGCAACGCGACACCACCTGACAGGTACGATGCGCACAAGCAGGGCCGCAGGCAAAACCCCGGAAGAGTTGCTGCCTGATAGCCTCAGCGAAACGGCTCGCGCCCTGATTGGTCCCTTCGAGTTATATAGTAGCACCACCGTGCAGCCGCAAAGCAAAGCGACAAACGCAACGCACGAGCAAGGGCAACAACAGGACCAGGCGGAGCCAGCAAGGCTCATACATCACGCTTTCCCCGTGCCCTTCCCGAGTCGGGCAAACGCCATCGGCTATCCTGCAGCCTCCGATAACGACGTCAATATTTATCGCTGTACCCAACTCTCGGCCGCTGCTCGGGCTCGGCGTCCTCGTCGCTCGCAGCCGGCTTGAGCTGGCCACTTCCCGCCGGCATCGGCTCTCCATGATCGACCCCAACGCGACTGAGGCGCGCCGCGATGGGCCCGAACGCTGGCAACGGAATGGGGGGCATGGAAATGGCCATGGACATGCATGCCAATGGCTCCAACCAGCCCCCGGCCACCGAATACACCCTCCAAGGCGTCATGCGGTTTCTGCAGACCGAATGGCACCGCCATGAGCGCGACCGTAACGCTTGGGAGATTGAGCGCCAGGAGATGAGGGGGAGGATGGCAAATCTTGAAGGCCAGGCCCGAAGGGCCGACGCCACTCAGAAGGCGCTGAGGAAATACGTCTCCATACTTGAGCGCAAAATCAGAGATCAGAGCAACCTCAACGGTGTTTCCAAATCCGATGCCTTGGATCCGGCAAAGAATGACCGGACGGCAAAGATTCAGCAGAGGCTCCAAGGTTGGCCGCCCCTTGCTTGTCTAGGTCCTCGGGGCTTTGCTGACCGAGCCCCTACTCAAGCTTCGCCGGACAAGCATCCGATGCCAGGTGTCGACGGCATCTGCACGGCTAAGTCGCCCGACGACGATGCACAGAGAAACGAGCTCAAGAGCTTCCTTGACCAGTGTCAGGCCGAGTTTATGTATCTTATGGTGTCCCCTGCCAACCCACAACCACCCCGCGAGTCACCGCCACTGCCCATGATGGAGGACATGCGCGGAGTCGAGGCATACGCCATGTCTGGCCCGCAGCATAAGGAGCGCCAGTTTCAACTTCAGCGATCGGGACCCAGCCACCCACAGGATATCAAGCCGTTCAACCCCCGGGCGGCGAGGGCCTCCAGCAACGCTTCCCAAATGCAACTGCTGCCGTCCAGCTTTTCGCACAACCCGTCGTCTGAATTTCAGTCGCAGCCCATGGTTCGGTCGGCCGGTGAGCATCAGCATTCCATGTATGCCAGCTCCGGCGATTGGTCGGCCCCGCCGGCCGTCACTACGCGGCCTGTTGACGAGGAAATACCGGTTTCCAATCACACCGCCGACACCCTAAGTGCGCCGGATGACAGCCCCGAAGCGAAAGACAAACCTCCTACTGTCCTTGACGCGGACGACTGGGAATTTCCAGAAGGCACGTTTCCAGAGCAGGGAGTCTCTCACCAGTCGCACAGTTCGTCGACGTCAAATCGGCCAGATACAGACGCGTTTCCAAACGCCGACTACCCGTCTAAATCTCCCAGCCGAGGCTTCGGCGGTCATCGAAGGAAGAGCTCGATTTCGAGAAGACGTAGCGGGGAACACGAGCTCATGCTGAGCGCAAACCAACGAGCCGACGCCGGCAGCTTCAAGCTCCGCTTCGGTCTACGGGGCCACCTTGACACGGTACGCACCGTCATCTTTTCCGGCGGCGGCAGCCCGGGCGAGCCCGAGATCTGCACGGCAGGCGACGATGGCATGGTGAAGCGATTTCACATCCCTCGACTCGACAATCATGTAGGCTCTTTGGGCAACGCGGCTTCTGACTTGGATGTGATTGCCAATTTCACGCATCGCGGCCACTCGGGGGCCGTCCTTTCACTGACGTCGTGGACACCGTCTCCCAGCTTTTCGACGGGCGGACGGGCGCAGGGCGACGGCTGGATCTTCTCGGGCGGCCAGGACGCCACGGTGCGGGTGTGGGAACGCGGGCGAGTCGACCCCAAGGCGACGCTGGAAGGCCACACGGACGCGGTATGGGCCTTGTGCGTTCTTCCGACCACGCTGGAGGCCATCTTTGGCAGCTCCAGTCCGTATGGCAGCACGGACCGAATCCTTCTAGTGTCGGGCGC
Organism: Cerataphis brasiliensis yeast-like symbiont; assembly: GCA_000372705.1. Classification (NCBI taxonomy): domain Eukaryota; kingdom Fungi; phylum Ascomycota; species Cerataphis brasiliensis yeast-like symbiont. The sequence continues at coordinate 16,497 of KB853731.1, forward strand.
GGCCGACTCGAGCGTGAAGGTCTGGTCCGTCAGCGCGCCGCCACAGCTGAGCTCACAGCAGCCGGGAAGCAACAGGAGCATGTCTGGACGAGGAGGGCGTGTGCGTGGCAACTCGATGAGCTCCGGGAGCGGCTTCTCCAGCTCGCCCCAACCTACTACGGCGTCGAACTCCCCCTTCCATCACACGCTGGTGCACGTTATTTCCCGGTCGGACGGCTCAGCGGCTAGTCCAACGTGCATCGTGCCACTGGGCAGCTCCGGGGAATCGTTTGTCGTGTCCTACTCGGACGCGGCCGTCGTGGTCTACGACACGAGAAGCGGCGAGCAAATCGGGCAGATGGACAGCATGGAGACGTATGACGGATCGATGGAGACGAGCGTCAACAGCGTGGTGGCGACGACGAGCGGGCTCGGACAAGGCGGCCACCATCACGGCAGCAGTATAGGAAGCGAAGACGACGGCGGAGGAGGCGGCGGGGGGCCGACGGGCGGACGGTCCATGGCGGGGTCAGGGGTAGAGGGCACCATCATCACGGGTCACGAGGATCGCTTCGTACGTTTCTTCGACGCCAACAGTGGTAAGTGTGTGGCGCGCAGGACCCGAAAGGAAGAGAAGACCAACTAACCGGGCCTTTGCGCGTCAGGGCAATGCACTTATAACATGCTAGCGCACCCAGACGCCATCTCCAGCTTGTCGCTGAGCCCTGACGGGCGCGAGCTGGTCAGCGCTGGCCACGACGCGTCATTGCGGTTTTGGAATCTGGAAAAACGGACGTGCACACAGGAAATTACGAGCCACCGAGTGATGCGCGGTGAGGGCGTTTGCTCGTGTGTTTGGAGCCAGGACGGGAAATGGGTCGTCAGCGGCGGCGGAGATGGCGTCGTCAAGGTGTTTGCACGATAGCGATGACTGGGCACGGGAGGAGACTAAAAGGCAAGGGCTGAGGGGAAGTCGCAAGCTCGTTTGGTCATGACGATGGATATCGGAAAAGAGAGAAGAAATGGAAGGGCGAAAAGGGCTCTGCCCTGCCATATTATACATAGTATTTGAGTGTCCGCCGTCGAGGACGATAAAATGCGCGGCTACGTCGATACCCGGCAAAAAACTGTTAGCTTGAATGGAAATGGCTTATGTCGACGCCAGAGGTTGATGGTCGATTTACTCTAGCTCGTGGCTATTTGCAAGGAAAGGGTAGAGGGACTAGATTTGTAGATGTGGCGAACTCGGGCTTTCTGTACTATGTCAAGGTCGAAAATATGTGAGTGGTGAGAAGATTGGAGTGAAGAAGGTATAATCTAGAACATGCATGCATACGTATATACTGCATAATTATGACCACCTAGTTACACTCGACTACACTGGTTGAAGAACAACTAGCAATCTTCCGTAGTATAGTGGTCAGTATGCAAGCTTGTCACGCTTGAGACCCGGGTTCAATTCCCGGCGGGAGAGCCAATTTTTTTGGCAATCATCCGACGGATCCACTTTCCGTGTTTGAATTGGGATTTCTCGCCGATTTTGGGAGGATTGGTAGTAGGAAAACAAGTGCCGACGCCCCTTGTTCTTCTTTCCCCCCCTTCCCCTTCTACCAGGTTTTTTTATGATGGAACCTGTGAGTCGCAAATCTTCAACGCATTTGAAAAATTTGTTGGCTAACAGCGATAGGCCGTGATACAAGCCAATCACATGCCCACATCATCGTCAGCAATTACTGGACAACCTCGCTCCCTCTCTGTTGCAGCTTCCGGTTCCTCTCCACTGGCCACTGAAAATACGGTTAGCGGACCATCGATGCTCCCAGTGGCGAGGCTTCTGCCTTGATTGGGTTTCCAGGCGACTTTGTGGCGTGCGACGGTCATCAGGCCTAGCTCTGGCCTCTTCGATTTTCAACACCTCGCGCACCCTGGTTCTGGTGAAAGACCGCTGCGACTGATCTAGCCTAGACGCTTCCTTGCCGGTGAACTAGTCTGTAAGTTAGAATGAAACTATCGCCCAACTACCGTCTCCTCGCCTGCGTTGCTACGCGGACTGGCTCAAACGCCTCTTCATCTGAGATTTCGTCATCGCTGATTTCCATGGCCCGATCCTGAGTCGCACCAATCTGTGATTCTCTCTGGGATCCTCTCTGAGAAAAGTTGAGAGTTGACTGTCGAGTGCGCTTTGCAGTAGTAGCCCGAGCTGTGGCTTGTCTCTGCCTAGGCTTGGCAGCAGGAAACAGCGGCGGCCGTGGCTCTTCCTCTGACTCTACGATGATGTCCTCCTCCTCCTCTTCCTCCCTCTCTTTCGCGGCCTTACCTCCTCGGCCTCGGGTGGAAGGCACTTTATCAAGCGTTACTTTTCTTGGCGCAGTTTGGGTGGTTGTTGACCTGCTTGACCGCAACTTCGTTGTCGTTTTGCGGTGTGGCGCATCATCTTTGCCACAGTCATCTTTCCTGTTATCTGGCTGTGGCTCTTCAAACGTCCACGCATTTGGCTCGTCTTCCCAATTTCCATCAAAGTCGCTGTCCCAAGTGTCCGGCCTAGGCCTTAGTACTCGTTTTTTATCCTTTGCTTGCCTACCTTGGCCATTCTTGACCTGTTGCTCGATTTTTGTGCGATAGATTTCCATGGCACTGTCCAAGTCCTCCTCATCTGACTCCAGGCCCAGCAATTGTTTTACTTGTCCCGTAAGATGCTCGGAGACGAACAGCTCCATGGCATGTTTGTCGTCTTTGGCGACAAATTGGCTGACCGCTTGACCAAAAGGACCCTGCGGAAGTACTTTGAGAGACTGGGCTGAGAGGAACTCTTGGACTAGCGACTCGACTTTGATCATGTCAGCGCCCTCGGATAATGCTTCGAGAGCAGCCTCCGGTGTCGCAATTGTTGCTTTTCCTACGCGTCATCAGTATCTTGAGACAAGAGATATGGGCAAGGCTATTACGATTTGCTGTTTTCTTCCGATAGAAGTAAACCACATCGTTGATGTTGGCTACCTTGCCAACGAAGCGGTTAGAGAAGCGCTGTGGGTTCTCGCACTCAAATTGGCCGCCCTCGTGGGCACTGTATTCGACCTTGAGCCTGATAAGTGGCAGAGGCCTCTCCTCGAGTGCTTCTTGATCAGTTTGAATCAACTCCCAGCCGACGTTGGCCTCCTCAATCATTTCATTAACAATCTCTATCAACCGAGATGTCACCTCTTGTCGGTTATCTTTCTTCTTGTCCAAGCCCTTAAATCGCTTGTCTTGCGCCAGTACAAGCTCTCTAGTGACAAACGGCCGAACAGTCTGTAGAGGAATCTTGTCAACTTTGAATTCTTTCCTCGTGATACTCAAGATGGCAACTTGTTTTTGAACGGCCTCTCCTGGCACTAGTGAAGTTGCAACGGACGACCCCGGTTGCATTATATGAAAGCCGGTTTCAGGATTTCGCGTGGGGTCTATGAGGCATTCATGCTCATGGCCCCAAACCACCAAATTCAGCCAGTCTGGCAGCACGTTCTCGGGCAAATAGGAGGTGGCGGTGTGAGCATGGTGATTTTGGTGTACGGCAAGAATATTGAACCAGTCGCTCATTTGTAAATTGGGGCGAAACCATTTAACCCTATGGTCCCGAAAAGTCCGAAATAGGCGCTCGTCTCGCACATTACTGAGCCCAAATAGTGCCAGTTTTGTGAGGCCCTTTTGGAAAAGGATGGGTTTTATCTCAATATTGTCCGCCTCGGCTACACGGCCGAAGTAGTTGAGTAGGCCACTAGTCTGGAGCAAGTCGAGAGAGCAAAAATTTCCGTCACCTGATGGATCGTCGTGATTTCCATGGATAGAGAAAACGGGGATTGAGACATTGATATCGGGATCCTCGTAGTTGACGTGGGTGAAGGCACCTTCAAAGACTCCAGCAGCATCGGAGAGAAACTCGAGAGGGCAAGGCTTCATACCCAGGCAGTTCTGGCGTAAAGTTCGCATGACTTGATACAGCGACTTGCGAGAAGGTTTATTGTCATGGAAAAGGTCACCAGCAAGAAGAACCATATCGACCTAGGGTAGACAATGTCAGCCACGGACCAGAGGCATAGCATTAGGACCCAGGGCCGACCTGCGTCTTTTTGACGAGCAACATTCATGATTTCGTCAAAGGTTCGCCAGCTGTCATCTTTGCGAATTGCGTCTCGCTCTTCGAACCCGACATGGTTATCCGTGGCTACGAGGATGCGGATCGTGTCCGCCTCTGTAGCTGAGTGAGCTATGGCTTATTCGTGCCAGAATGGGTGATGCAAACCAGTAAGCGTGCCCATGGCAAGAGCCTTTTCTGGGCCAGATTATGACAAGATAAAAAAAATTTCCGTAAAGTTCGAGCTGGCTGACAGATTCTGAGACCGCGCGAAGACTGGCTGCTTGATTGTTCAGGTGAAGGATCAACCGACTGACGGATTCATGGCCTGCCACGGAGAACGCCCGACTTGAGTCACGTGCCGGTTAGCTCAGCCCTTCGGGGCTATCTCAAGGTGGCAGGGCCCTAAGTCTAATCGTGCCCCGCCCCACTCTTTGGTGGCTCGAAACTCGCGCACCATCAATAGATGGT
>KB853739.1:9894-23302 GCA_000372705.1 Cerataphis brasiliensis yeast-like symbiont
CGACCGCGTTCTATCTCTGGCGAAACGGCTAAGGCATCAGCTAGCACGACACCCATTCATGAAGCATCCTGGAGCTAGTGGTTCACCCATCCAGACGAAGACGCGGCTTTGCTGTTTGGGCCATCCCGATACAGACAAGGCCCAGTCCATGGCCGTTCAAACACAGTCGAACCTACACTTGGTACGAGGCGCTGCGATCGCCACCAGGATACTTGGTCACTGATAAGTCGAGTCAGGAGGGGTAACTATAGGGTGGCCTCTTTGACCGAGTTGCCGGCCGTGAAATAACACACTCTGCCGACAAGGCTGGCAGCCATCGTGCTGCACCCATCAGAATCATCCTGGGCATCTACAGACTAGAGCCAAGGTAGACGAACGTTACGCCGCTTGTGTGAAATGGTATCAATATCGGTCTAGGCCATAAGGACTCGGGACGAGCGTTCTTGGCCAGAGATTGCACTGCACATCCCCTCTTAAGCCACTAAGCTGGATTTGCCACGACAACACGCCTGAGGCAATCCAAACGCCGCTCGACACTCTACCCGTCAGAGATCTTGGAAGGCTGGCAGGCATACCCTATCGATCCATCCCTTGCAGCTGGTCGGGGTGTCAGCTCATATCCAGTGCCATACCTTACAACTCCCATTGTGACGGGCTGTGGCGCCTGGACATGGAGCGGCGCATGAAGTGAGCCTAGTGAATCATACGTGACCTCAGAAACCGCGTGAGAGGTAAAATTTCCATTCGTTCTTCAAGCGATACATTAGACTCGATGATTGACCGAAATGTCGAACTCGAGCCTCGCCGGACGTAGCCTGTTTCTTCACGATTACAGGCTTCGAGCTATATAGCGGCAAGTGCAGGGGCCTCTCCCCTGTTCAGCCCGACACACACTCCCAGGACTTCCTCATCGTCAGCGTTTTCCGCCGAGGCAAGCGGCTTGTTGATGCTCGAGACACTCTGAAAGCCAGCTGTGAGGATCCTAGACGCCGGGCCAGCCCACCGATTCTTTCTGTCGCAACTCACAGACGAAGACTCTGAGGCGCCAGCCGTCGGTCGGCTTCGCTACACTGACTGTGACTGTGACTGGTCGGCATTCCGGGGTGTAGTCTCGGAGAGAGTCGCTGCTCACTTGATATCAGAACTTGATGCTGAGGCCACTTTCCTTGCGGATGCCCTCTCGTATGCTCTTTGGGCATGTTGCCCCAGATCTCGAGACAGAGCTACTAGAGCGCGCCGGTGGACAGAAGAGTGCCGCCAAGCCCAACGCAACCTAGGTCAAGCCCGTCGTTTGGGGAGTCTGGAGATCGAAGAAAGGTGCGCCCTCAAAAAGGCCATTAGAAGAGCTAAGACATCCTTCTGGCGCAAAAGGGTGCAGCAACTTTCCCCAGTCAAAGAAACATAAGAAGTTGTCTGATGGCACAAAAAGGAGACCCGGGTTTTCGTCTTCGCCGCGCAAAGGTCCTCGAGGTCATGTCTGCACGCCCATTGATAAGGTCCAACTGCTTCGGGAGACCCTTTTCTGCCGCCACCTGGAACAAGAGGACATCGCAATGGACGTACTCCGCCAAGTCACTAATCGATCGAGATTGTAGTCATTCGAGATTTTGCTCACGTTCCGGAACAGTTCAAGTCGATCAGCAGCTTCCTCCTGGGGCACATTAGTGGGATCAGTCTATTCCACAACGACCTCTTTTCCCTTCCCTTTTGCTGGCATTGTCGTCGCAATTTTATCAGCGGGAATAACGGCTTGATCTTTTTTGTCAGAGACGGTGAGCAAGGTGCACAAATTCCCTTTTTGCTTTGTTGAGAATTGAAGGAGATTGGAAAGTCCAAAACAAGATAACAGGTGCTTCTAGAGCCCACCTGTCTCGATCACCAGATAGGGCAGGCTGTCTGACATCTGACGAGTCGCTGGGAAGATGTCGGATTGTAACAAAGACACAAATCCAGAGACCTCTGCCAAGAGCCCTAAAAAAAGAAAAACCGAAGAAAAGAGGATTTTTTTTTTTGGCATTCAGTTTCAGTGTGCAGAGCCGACTCTATATCTACCTCCGAAGAATAGTATCATGCTGAGGAGAATCCCAAGCAACATAGGACGAGTAGCCCCATTGTCAGTCAATCGGCCTATCACTCAGTAGGCTGCTACGCCTCTAGGGTAGCCGTGCGACTGTAGATGCGGACGAATCCGCAGGCATGGTGTTGCAGGGGCAACAAGTCTTGGCGCAAGATGGCCGGAACTGCACATGAACCCCCCTTGAAGGGTCAATCGCTGGGTCTCCCTGCTGGCTAGGAGTAAGGGGAGGAAATCCGGGCGCGTGGCGCCTCCTCGGTACCAAGTTATACATGAGCATCATCATACCATTTTGTCCTTGTCCCTTTGCTGGCCTAATCACGCTAAACGATGTTTTGGCTAAGCACCGCTCACCTTGAGCTCCTCGAAGTCATCAAGTAGTTCCTCCATGTTCACCTGAGGCAACCCGTCTTCCTCGTCAACCGTCTCTGCCGTACTCATCTCATCCGTCTTCTTCTCATTCTTATACAGGGCCAAAGCTGCGCGGAACTCCTCGTCTTCCTCGACATCCCGCAGAAACATCTCGTACTCGCGGTCCATGCGGTCCTGGTCTGCCTTCTTGGGTAGCAGTTCGCCTTCATCCTTGTCCATGCGCTTGAGCTTCCAGTTGCGGCGCCTGTTTTTCCGGCGGCGGGGATAGTGTTTCTTCACCAAAACTACGTCTGGTATCGTGGATGAGTATGTGCTGGACTCTTCCATCGCCTCGAAGCCTTGATTGTTGAACATGGTCCCGGTCAGCAGGTAACCCATGGCCGTATCTCCGGGTTTCAGGTATTGGCCGAGATGCGTCCTGGTAAAGTAGGTCTTGTCATTGACACCGAGGTCTGCTGTGCGAGCGACGGTCGCTTCCGCCAGCGACCACTTCCCCTTGCGTATCGATGTCGGCTCAAGGTCCATGATGATAAACTCGACGAGCTCGCGTGCATCTGCCAGTGATGTGAAGGGCGCGCGCCAGTAGACGGCAGCGCTCATTTCCGCCGTCTGCAGTGTTTGGGGATCGAGCATGTACACCGAGGTGCCGATCTTATGGCACAAAACCAGGGGAGAGATGTTGCCGCATTGTTTAGCGAGCTTGATGGGCATGGCAACCAGATCGTCCCTGCAGATGGGAACCAGCTCAGCCGAGAAAGTGAACTTGTAAGACTTTTTGGAGGTATGGGTATCCTGCGAGATCAATTCTTGGGAGGACTTGATCTTTACGGGCACTACCGAGTTGAGAAAGTCGATGAATTTTTCGGCTTGGTTCCTCTGCGAGAAAAAGAAATCGATTCCATCCTTGGCTTCTTTAATGTTCAGAGTGTCGCGATGGGCGCCGTGCTTCATGATGAGCTGCTCGAGGAAGAAAAAGGTCCTTTTGTGAAGAACCTTTTGCCTTACCTGGACGCAGGCTCGCCACACATTGGCCGTGTACGATTTGGCGCATTCCGGACACTGCTGTGTAGCCACCACATAGACAACCTCGAAGGTCTGCTGGAGTAGCACCCCGTCTTGAACTGAGTCCTGGATGGAGAGCTTAACTTTGATGCGGCGCGAGTGCGGCTCGGTCCAGACAAATCTGGCGTCGACGATGCGGACTTTGTTGAGGCCCCGTAGCTTCTTGAGGCAAAGAGCAAGTAGTTCGCGAGACTCGGGCAAGGCGACCACCCAGCTCGAGGGCGGCGATAGCCAGCGGTCGCAGTCGCGACAGAAGTTGAGCGTCGCCTCGCGCTGCACGCCTTGCGAGATGTCGACCGTAAGCTTGACGCAGGCAAAGCACATGGCATTGGTGGCCGTCGTGCCATCAATGGGCGCGCCGCAGTTGCAGCAGAGAATCCTGGCCAAAATCAACAGTTAGCCACACTACCGGGGCGCCTGAGGCCAAGGAGGGGCGTCGCACGTCGCGCCCGAGCGCATGGAGGCGCTCTCCATGAACACAGGGGCATCGTCGATGTCCATGGACATTTTCCTGCCGCAAGCGATGTGCAGAACGATGAGAACCCGATCAATCCGAGGTTGTGCGCTGCTCGGGGACGCTTTTCACATCCCGAACGTTGCGTATAAAGTTGGGGAAAATATCTCCTCCGTTTGCTTGCTAAGCAATCTGTTGCATGACATAATTTCTCCCCAAGCCGTCCGCGGAATCGTTCGTCGCTACCGGACGCAGAACAGTGCAATGTTTTTGAAGCGGACTAGTAGGCAGGCCCCCATCGATCACGGATGCAGACAAAAGACGCATTTCTAGATGCATCCCGAAAAAGTCTTTCATATTTCACCAGGATGCAGGCCTGGAATGCTGTGTGCGCACTTTAACCCGATACCTCAAACGCCACGGCATACAACACGGTCGTGCACTTCGACGCCCGAATTTGACCGAAGAGCATGCCGAAAGAGATAGGATTTCGCTCAGAAGCACTATCGGAAGCCGGCTTCCGCCATTACTGGAGTTTTTCGGAAGAAACAAAAATGGCCCGTAGAGAAGGAGAAAGACAGACATACGTCATCCGCAAGCCGGTCCGTTTAGACATCCCATCTTATAATTGCAATTCTCACATGACCATGGGAGATAAATGATTGTTACAAAAAAAAACCAAAAAGGAAGCCTACTCGACACTCAGATGTTTTGGGCCGGATTCTGTAAGGGACAAGCAATGTTACTCACAGATGCTAGCCTCTATTGAACAAGATCGTAAACATGAAGAAAAAGAGACAAAGGAGAAACAGAAATATCCTAGATGTCGATGCTATTTAACCCCGTGTCATTTCTCTGCAAGACCAGCCTACGCCGTTGTTCATCGCAGCAGCAATCTGTCCCTTTGTCCGTACCATGGTTGCCAGGAAACGGCTCAAACCACGGTTGACATGGGTGGCGGACATTGATATGATCATCCTACCGGATACAGGAATGATAGCGCTGGTCCCTAAATTTTGAACGTTGGTACTTCGTAGCAAGGGGACAAAGCGTATGCAATTGAGATGGCATAGCCTGTGACAGATTCTCCTTCAATCGGCTGACTTCTCTTATACCTTTGCTAGGTGACCCGGAATCGAAGCGCGACGGCGTTACTGAATGTGAATATGGGATGTCATAGTTACAAACTGAGTAGTTATCTGTTCCCTCCAGCCTGACCAAGCCACATTTGACCCACTTTGTGTGTGTGCCCTTTTAGCGAGACTTGTGTGTTTGCTAGTCAAGCCTTAAAATTATTATAATGTGTTCATAAAAAACTGATATCAAAAGACTATTCATAATTCTACAAACTGTGCAATCTGCTTAAAATCGGGCCGCAACTCTTACTGAAAGGATCACGTGCTCTACTTACATGATCTCTGGCGATTCATGCCGCTGCTGCAACGCGCCCCAAAAAAGAAGCAGTCCTAGCACCTCCACCTTACCTTTCTCTAAGATCCGCCGCCCCTTATCGCTCATCTCGCGAACTCTTCTACCTTCGAGTATTCCAGCCCCCTTGCTTGCAATGGTGAGCCCCCTGCTTTCTAATGAACTCGATGCCTGTCGTAATCTAGTCATCGTTCGCCTCTTTGCATCCCTGCCACGAAAAGGGATGGTGACGGAAGGGACTGAAACGGCTCTGCACCACTCCGGCCCGTATCGTCGACGAGTCACTGACCTTTGCTGCTCTTGTAGGCCGATTCGCTTACGGAGGAGCAAGTTTCCGAGTTTAAGGAGGCCTTCTCCCTATTTGTAAGTACTGCTTGGTTATCCCCAGAAGCTTGCGGTGACCCGACGACCTGACTGTCGTTCAGGACAAAGATGGCGACGGTGGGTGACTATTCGCAGCTCGAAATGTTCATAGCCCCTCCTCTCTCACAACTTTTCCCTCCCACACTCGATGCCATGAATCTCTGTTGCCACCGCGCCTACGTCTCCCAAAGTTTCTATCTAGATCACACGGTTATTTAATCTTATAATTTGTTTCACATGCAGGCCAAATCACCACCAAGGAGCTTGGTACTGTCATGCGCTCCCTTGGACAGAACCCCTCGGAGTCGGAACTGCAAGACATGATCAATGAGGTCGATGCTGATAATAACGGAACCATCGATTTTCCTGGTATGTACCAGATCGAGAAAGACGTTGAATCGGATTGGCAGGATGATTCTGACCGACCCAGAGTTCTTGACTATGATGGCACGGAAGATGAAGGATACTGACTCCGAGGAGGAAATACGAGAAGCATTCAAAGTAAGCGTTGGAAAGGCTCGACTCATCTCTCAAAGTCCAGTCGCTTACAAGTTGCAAGGTATTTGATCGCGACAATAACGGCTTCATATCCGCAGCCGAACTCCGTCATGTTATGACTTCCATCGGCGAAAAACTTACCGACGATGAGGTTGACGAAATGATTCGTGAAGCTGACCAAGATGGTGACGGTCGGATTGATTGTAAGATTGCCAGATTATCATTTATGCCATTTTTGACCACTCGCTGATAAGGTTTCCTAGACAATGAATTTGTCCAACTCATGATGCAAAAATAAAGGACGTCACTTGATGTTATGAATAGTCTGCCGCCCACCTCATGTCCTCAAGGCCAATATTCTTGGTGCGCACGTTGTGACGGAAGATCTTCAAGAAGCCGAGGAAAAGTCCCGTGTCTCTTCATGTGACTCGTCATTTCGTCGGGCATGGATACCTGTTAGACGATCAGGGCGATAAGCTGTTAAAGAGATGTTGATTTTTCGAAGAACAATCTTCCACGCTGTGTCCTGAGCTTGTTCACGATATATGTCGCAATCTGTAATCAACTAACTCTTCAGTCAATACAACTACTTCGTTAGCTGGTAATAGCTTCAATTTGGATGCCACAAATCGGTAGGTGGAGGAAGATGCCCGGACGCAGCGGAAATTGCAAGAAGGAGCTTAGGCAGCTATTTCTACTGGCTTTGGAAATTCGAGTAACTGTAGGTGTGTTAACTCGGTGGTGGATTACTACCTGACCAACAATATTTAAGACCTTTCACAGGAACCATTCATTGGTTTTTTAAACCACTTTGTCACCTACGCTCGTAAACAAAGGAAGCTCGAAGTTTACGGCATTACCGAATCAGGTACCCACTGGTACAATGCATATATCAATCATCACCTCGAGGTCCTCGGTATGACTCAGTCAACCTTCGACTCATGCCTTGTCTTTGACGGCGACGGCACCAAAATAGGCCTGGGCGGATTGCAGACGGACGATAAATTAATTCTAGCGAGAGACGCTTTCGTACAACGAGAACAGGAGGAGCTCGCCCGCGCAAAGTTGCCGGCGAAAGACCGACATAACTGACGCCTGCAACGCCGATAACGCCCAACAGTACCTTAATCTCACGAACGGACAATATAATTGCCGTAAGAAGCAAGGCCAGACGGAGACTGCGTATGAACCTTGGTAATATTCTTTCTAGGAGTTTCCTTCTTGAAGAGATCCCTTTTCCGCTACGTTGGGAATCATCACAGTATCTATTTTAGAAAGCCCGAGCCTTCCATTCACCGGCGTCCTCGGTAGGATCTCATTTCTGGCTTGCGTTGGATAGGTCTTACCCGTGCTGGCTGTGTGCTTTGTCCGTGCCTTACGACTGCAAGCTATATGAGTTGTGACAATTAGCCGAGAAAAGGCAACAGTCCCCCTGTCGAAACAGGTCAAGCAGCGCCAACACCTGCAGTAGACGCCGACGGGGACGTCCGAATGGCTGGGACCAGCGCTATCAATATCCAGGCACTGGCTACAGTGATTCAGCAGCTGCAGCATGGGGCAGAATACGGGCGATACACGTCCCCGGGCAGCATGGCGGTCAGCGGCGGAGGTAGCTAAGCTACAGGAAGAAGGGAAAGGCATTCGCTGACATAAAAAGGGGAACTATTCCAGTAATTTTCGGGTGTCCAGGGGCCCGAAACGTCCCGCTACGGTCACGGTCATCTCAGCTGAAGACAGTAGAAGAGCTCTTCTCATCTGATGGCGACTAGGGAAAAAGGCTAGCCCATCAAGTCGTGTACAGGGGCAGGAGGGAAGTTGAGAGTAAGTTGAAGAAGGGATCGATACAAATGCATTCAACACCGTTCCTTCTTGATATCTTGGTGAACCTAGTTTCACCGGCTAATGCCCTCTTGGATTGTGGCTGCCTATGCGCAGCAGCGTTCTCGCTTCAGTTGTGGTAAAAAGTGGATTCCCACGCATCCGAGTCCCACGAGGCGCCTCCAACTAGCAGTTGCCTCCTCTCTGGTCTTAAGACCCAAGCTCCTGTTGACGCTGGGGGAATACCCACAAAGGTATGCACGGATTGCCGACTTACTTTTTAACCAGGCAAGAGAATTGACCAGCGCAGTCTTTGGGCGGTTTATTAAGGACAAAAAGCCCGACGACGACATTCAGGTCTTTGCCACCTCCTTACTCGACATCCAACGAGCTCTACGGCCCAAGATAAGAATGTCTCGGGAAGAATTACAACAGGTGCTTGCCCGGAGATTCAAGGCATGGTCGGACTTTTCAAGGACGATGAAGGTAGCGCTCTTCCCTCCCCCTCATCGACCGGCTTACGCCAGCGAACCTGGAGGGAACATGTCCCGGAGATCAGCCAGGACTCCTCTCGGCTGTGGAACATGGAAAGATGGGCGTGCACAAGGAGTGGTGGCATGACCTCGGAGCCACCCAAGACCCCAAATTGCTCCGGAAAGGGCGGAGTCTCGCATCCACATTTTCGGAGATAGCGGAGGTCTTGGCAAGCAGAGTCTTTGCTGTAGCTGCTCTACTCCTGACCTTGCCAAGCGAAGCGTCAACTTAGCTCCTCAGAGAGGCCGCATGGATGCTCGATATGTACTCCCCCACGGAAGTCTCCGCACAAGAGGTGGCCTCAGTCCTCCGGTCAACCAAGCCTTTGACGGCCCCTTGGCGTTTCTCCGAGCATGTGGCGCCACTCTGACCGAGGCGCTGGCCCAGCTCTTTACGGCATGTCTTCGAACTGCGTACTTTTCCCAGAGGAACGAGGAGGCGGCCACCGAAGTTCCGAGAAGAGTAATTCTATTCAGACAGTAGAATCCACGTTTTACCAAATCTGGTCAACGCCAATTCGCGCCACACCGATGGACTGAATCGCCCTGGGTGCCGTGGCAGTCACACAAAGTCGCGTTATCGGTCGGCAGCGCTAATAAGAAAAGCGGAGTCTGCCAGCTGTCGCCAGTTCCACAATTGGCGAGACCTTTATTACGTCCTCATCTGTAGCCCAGATATTCGCCACCAAGACGCTCAGACGCATGATTCTTGCTCTTTGTCTGAATCCTTGCAGCTTTTTTCCTTCGTACCGCCTGGTGCCACGGCCCGGAGCGGACGCGCAAAACAAAGCCTGGCGAGCTCTTTCACCACAGGCGCGCCTCTTGAAAGAAGGGAAGGGGGGAAGGCAGCGGTTGGACGAGCAGAAAACTTACCTCCGCTTCTTCTCTCTCCGTCTTCACCTTGCGAAGAAAGAACCATAAAACCAATTCGCGCACAACCTGGTTCATTCATCGGCCCAAGTCCCAAAACTGTTGTCAGCCACTTGGCCGAGCCATATGCGCCTCAACCGCCGTGGGCACCACGCGGGCAACTTTTGGGCCTGGCCGCTTTTACAGGACAAAAAATTTCCTCTAGAGCACATAGAATATCACGTCTAGTACCCTAAGCAACCGGTGATGTTGCTCGACGCGCGACCAGGATGCCGTGGCCATAGCACTCTCAGACAGCCAGCCCACGCACGCATGAAAACGGCTCAATTTGACTGCGTGCATGGGCGCGGTCCCTTTAAGTGGCCTGTGTCTCGAGGAGTGGAAGGAGCCAATGATTTTCCCTGCTGGCCGAAGTAAAGAGCGGCGGCAGTGGTCGGGCACAAGGACGAGCTTGTTACGGCGCCTTTTTTGCTGCCGCTAGAGCCTTGGATAATACAGCCGCTCATCTCGTACGGCAAACCAGAACTCTATGTGCTAGCCGAAAGTAAAGCACCATGCTTGGTTGACGTGATTGGTGGCGTGTTTTTGCATATACAGTCACCTTCGTTTCCTGAGGATCTCTTTTTCTTCACTCCTTTGTGCTCGACGATTTCACCATCCGCACAAAGCCAGCTTGCGTCCGATATCAAACAAGACTTTCAATTGGCACTAGTTGCCTTTCCGCTGCCGTTTTAACTTTCCTCTGATCCTTATAAGGCATCCCTTTTGGCCACCTAGGCTACTCATTTCCCCGTCGCTGCCCAGGCTTTTCGTAACTGCCCCGTCAATAAGATGGAAAAATCTTCTTGTTCTCATGGCCAAGCAGCCCGCAGGGGCTCGCGCCCCTGCGGGCTCACGAGGCTCCGTGCTCAGGCTGAGGGAGCACCACCGATCATGAAGGGGTTGAATGACCGTTCGCAGGCCACAGAGGCGGTACCTGCAGACCCTACAAGTATCTCTGCAAGCGAAGTACTTTGCACACTCCCGAAAACGCATCCTAAATGCAAGAACAAAATTAAACTTATATTGCACCCGACCGGCCATCGTATGAAGTCGACAGCAAACACCAGGGTAATATCGCCACAAGCAAAAGCTCGTCATCATCAAAAGATTGCTTTAAGGAGGAATATAGAAGCGCAAGCAGTTTCTCATAACCTGGCGCGTGGTTCAATCCAGGAACCCGCAGCCGAACCCGTTATTCAGGACAGCTTGCCAGGCACTGCCTCTCAAACCAGAACTTCCGCCAGGACAGTCAACAGATCTATACGAAATTCCACGACGGTACTTCTCAATCAGTCTCGTCGAAAAATTCAGAGGGATTGAACTTCTCCTGGAGGCGGCAGCAGGATCTCTCGAGGCAAGTCAGCTCGAGTACAAGGGCTTCCTTGGAGTATTCGACTGACAAATATGTAACAGCGTGAAGGTCTGGATCATGACTATGAAGCATGTTGTAAGCGGGTTGCTCTCCGACCTATCGTCAAGCGCAAATCAGACACGCAGTTTTTTTTTAGTTTTTTTGATCTGTGGTTTCCTTACAAGGTTGACGTAGTTACATCGTTAGACTTACGCTGTTTCCCTTTTCTTCCCCTTGAATCCTCGCACAAACGTCGGAATCATACTCAGCGATGGGTTGCTAGCGGCCAGGTAGAAATTTAATAACCGCATAAGGCATTTTTTTCTCTTTTATTTGAGCTAGTTGTCTTTGGGCTTAGTTTGATGATTCTGGGTTCGACATGAAGACGGGACAGCAGAGAAGTGGGTGAGTTCCTCAGAGTCCCATAGCGTCGTCAGGAGCATCGTCGTCCATGTCGTTTTGGGCACGATGCTCCTCGTCATCATCTCGACGCGCGACTTCGACGCTTGCGCCAATCTTGCGTACTCCATCAACTAAGGCGGTGACGAAGCCTCTGCTTTCGGCGAGCTCCATAGCACCTACGCCTCGTAGGCTCATGACGCCGTCGACCCCGGCCTCGAGCTGGGCTGTGCTGGTGCGCATCTTGGCAGCCCTAACCTCCTGAAGGTCGCGCAGTAGGGAGCGGACCTCGTGAGAAGAGTGAACGTCGTCAGCCGCATGGGCGAGGAGCATCTCGGCCATCTCAAACCAGTGATACGGGAGAGCGCCGGATGGGGCGTCTGCGGTGCAGGAAGGCAGAAATGGCGGCGAAAAAGCGACGCAGTCATCCGGCCGCCGTGCGTTTCCTCGGCCATCAGCACGCACGGGCGGCGGCGGCGGCGGCGCCCAGCCTTTCGTGTCGACAAAGGTTTCTTGGTTGAGGACTTCGCGCAGAGAGTCGGGGTGCAGCCACGGCGGAGGGATGATGTTTGCCCTGCGTTGCTTCTTGAGAAGCAGGGCGAGCCAGAGCGGCAGGGTGCTCCGGCGCGGCGGACGTAGCGCCGGTGTCGCCCCCTGTTGACGGGGCGCTGGCATTAGCAGCTGGACAAGGCCGGGCGAGCTCAAGGGCAGTAGCAGAGGCAGTGTGGGAGAGGAGCACGGAGAGCAAGGGGCTCACAGCGAGGAGGTCGATGGAGTCGAGCCGCTGCCGGGGAAGCACGGTCACGAGCTCCATTTCACATAGGAAGGCCACCTCAGAGGGAACGAGGCCTGACGGAAGAGGTAGCGCCATGCCAGGAGGCGCCACCGGGCGCTATGGGTGGAAGACGAAGGGGATCGGTTGCTGCCGTCGATGGCGGCATGAAGCAGTAGGATCATGAGTGGTCGGACGAGGGACGAGTTGGAGGCCGGAATGGCTTCACGATTGTGTTTCGGCTGTTGTCATTAGAGGAAGGTTTCTTCGCTTCTGGAAGCTCGAGTCTCCATGACCCAATAGGAAAGGGTTAATACAGTCCGCAAGGATCTTAAATGTTGGGCGGGTTTTGCCCCCATCGCTAGCTTGTTTAGGTAATGTCGGCGTTCAAGTGCTTCTCGAGCAATTTTATAGAAGAGGTACATTTGCCCGACAATCGATTAAAATTTCGACACGGACACCCTCGACCTTGATGCTTGGAAGCTGCAATCTGAGCTGCTTGGGTAGCCGTGCTGGACGACCTACATGATGAAAGGCCTTTCTCGTGGTATGCCGGAAAGGCTGCAGCAATGTATTAACCGTGGTGGAGGCATGTCCCATCATTATAATGTGGAAGCACTTGAATCGACTGTTAATTTACACGCGAGCTTAAGTATGGCTACTTTCATAGTATCGTTGTTGCTATTGGATGGCCGATGCAGCTGTTATTTTTCAACTACGCAACTAGAGAACATCCAAGGCCCGTTGACGGTGCCATTTTTGTCCGGATAAACGCATGTGTCTCCACACCTAGCCTTTTTCTCATGAATATCGTCAAAGGAAGGCAGGTGGACCTTGAGAGGTCTCGTCAACCTCAACTTTGACAGCATGGTAGTTATTCGTGGTCGCAAAATCCAACCAATTATCTCTTTTATTGATAATCTCCACACATGGCGTGTTCAGTTTTCGAGCCTTGCCCGATGTCTTGTCTAGTTCGGCCTGCCTTGATTCACAAGTTGTGCTTCCAATCCGTCACATTCGCCGAACTCTTCCGACAGGCTGCTGTGCCCCAAGTTTGCATCGCCGTATGTGAGACGCTGTACTACACCATTGCTCTGATGGCAAGACTTGGAAAGTGGATTGCCAAAGATGTTCATAATTATCATAATGTCGCACCTGCACAAGCTGTCTACGGGCTCCGTTCCTCATCGCAAACCTGTCTAGTTTTGTTTCCAGCCGCACGCCAAAAAAGAAGACGCAAATGTACAAGAATGCCAGCTTTTCCCTCCCTCTTTAACGCGCATCTTTCGAGGCCTGAGACACCCCTGCCCTGCCCTGTTCTATAGAAGCTTGACTGGTGAGCCCAGCCGCAGGCAGACGGGCGAGCCGCTCA
>KB853743.1:3788-22999 GCA_000372705.1 Cerataphis brasiliensis yeast-like symbiont
CTGCTGCCGCCGCCGCCGCACGTTGGCTGCTTCTAGGGCTCCTTGCGACTGGCGCGCCGTGCAATCGGGGTCAGATGGCCGCATGCAAGGCGCGTGCTGCTGGCAGCCCTTCCGCACACCCCCCCCGTGGCCGCCATCAGGCCTCGGCTGGCCTCGGACCTGCACAGCCACACTGTCCCAGCCTTGAAAATTCAAAGGCATTGGCCGTGCATCTTGGCCCAGCCGCGGGACCTGCAGGGTGGCAAATCCCAATTGCCTTGGACGCACGCATGCAATCCTCCCTCGGCTTCTGGCTCTGGACGGGTTGGATACGTGCCGCCGCGTCCCGAAATCCGGTCAGGTTGGCCGTGGCCGCGCGATACGTGTCCTGCCGCTGCTGCTGCCGGGAAGAGCAGAAAGTCGACGCGCTCTCGCTAGTCCCGGTGAAAGTACCACGGCAGTTGTCGCTATCCTCTCTGATCCATTTCATTCCCCCCTCCCGATGTCACCATCGACTCGCTTTCTCTGCCTTGGCGCCACCCCTCACGAACGCTCGCTCTTGCTCAGACAACACGGCGGATGGTCCCGCTCATGCGTTTACCCAAAGACACGATGAGCAAGGGTTTGCGTTAGCTCCCGCCCATGCGCAGGGATCTGTTCGCACTGTGTGGGTTATCCTCCGACCACACTTCGTACTCCATCCCAACAACGAGCCAGCTGGCGCAAGCGTCTTGTGATGAGGAAAAAAAAAAAACCCACGTCGCTAAACTCGCCCTGGCTGTGAAGCATTCCTCTTCCCTTGCCACTTTCTCACGCACACTCTCTAGACCTCCTCTCAGCGGCATACAAAGACCAGTCGACTGGGCTGCACGATCAGGCTACAGCCGGAAAGGACCTGCGACGCCCAAGGACCTGCGACGCCCAAGGAACGATGGGATAACACCTCACCGCATGCATCTCCCATCTGACGTGTCCGCTTGCACTCGAGTCTGGCCTAGGCTACCGTCCTATGGCCGTCTCAGACAGGAGCAGCTAGTTAGCCAGCTTTTGCGTCCGCGGACCATCGGTCGCCTATGTAGGTGACACGACTTGCGGAAAGGAACCCAAAGGGTGCTAACCATGGGCGGTCCCCTCTTTTCCCTCCGTTCACGGCATAGAGTGTCAGGAAGGCCTGGGGGAAAAGATTCGCCACATGTAGACAATGTTTTCGCAGGCAAAGAGCGTCCGTCAACTCCTGACCGGACCAGCCACATCGTCTGGCCAAGCCGTGAATATCAAGGTTCACTTTGTTGCTTGCGACTGTCTCCGCATCTTGGTGGGATTTTTTTTGGGCCTCTTCCGTGGTCTTGCTCCAAAGTCCTCATTGGGAACAGCACCGGCTTGAAAGTCCCCATGGCTTGCCCTTTCGTTACACTAAAGAAAGCCTCATCCATGTGGGACGTGCGTACGCAGCAGGCAGGGATACATCATGACCCCGCCCGCCTCTCCTCTTTCCAGCAGCCGCATAACATTAGATGTGCCTCGGCCCTAGTTGCCTGACAGGGCAGTAGGCAAGAGCACAATGTCCATGGCCAATGCCCATGCCTGCCCCTACGACTCTCGCGCCTACGGCCCGCGCAGCCGTCGCCACTGGACATGGACAGAGGCGGCGACTCAAGGTGCTCATGTCTGCGTACGTGCCGAGGCGACATGGGTCCCTGCGCCCCGGTAGCGTCGGCCGGCCGTCAAGCCCGAAAACAAGTCCTGAGCCGGAATCACGCCCGCGGCAGACATGAGGTCAGGGACATGATACAAATAAGAGATGGATGGACAGAACCCCGCGAAAGCGCCAGGCTCATGGCACACATTATCTGCTCCAGGAGGGCCGCGTTACGGGGGCCGTGTGGCTAGTGACTTCCAGATCGGGCGTCAGACGCCCCCCCCACCCCACCTCCAGCCAACTGCAGTGCCACCCTTCCGGCCGCATCGGTTGTACAAGTCGGCTACTTGTCATGACCAGGAGATCGACCAGGCCAGGAGCGAGACTTGATCGACAACTGCTCGCAAGATTAAGTACTCGCCGCGCGGAAATACTCTGGTCCTGGATCAGAGCATCTGGGAGAGCTTCGCATGGTGATGTCCCGGTCGGGACTCTTGAAGATCAATTCCTTGACCAGAGCAGGACTGTACTGTCTCTTGGCAGCTGGGGATTCCTTGTCGCCATATAATCTATAACAAATCGGAAGCAGGCACATTCTTGACGAAGTGGGACGTCCACCCTCAGCCCACCCCTCGCAACCCCTACCGGCAAATCCTCGACCCCAAGATCGCAACAAGCCTTCGAGGACGTCCGAAAAACGCTACGCAGCCTGTCCCTGAGAGCATGGCGGTCAATCGACCACGCGACTGCCGGGGATGTCGGACAGCGGCTGGCACGACTAGCTCAAGGACAAGATCCAAAAGCAAGTCAGCCCTTCTTGGACCGGGCAAGCAGGCTGTGAAGGTCAAGCGGCCGAGCATCATGGGTGTCCCAACGTTTTTCGTCTTCGTATTTTTGTAAAGGTACGTAGGTGACTGGCACCGTGTCTTGACCAACTCAACTTTGCACACACTTGACAAGGACAAACAACTCTTATCGTGACTCGCGAACCCGATATGATACAGAAACAATTCCACTAGGCCCGGCTGTAAGCACCGCTACTGCTACACCACGAAATGTCCCGCCCGCGCACTTCTCCTTCTCAGGCGACGTTTACCTCAGGGCAGCCTTCCGTGGCTTAATTCCCTTGCGCAATTGAGAACAGAGAGCATTGTACCGGCCTCGTGAAGCACCTCACGGGGAGCAGTCGCTCATCACCGCGGTCCCCGGCCAGCCGAGTGGGCGGGCTTGCTCCTCAGTGGTGCTCAACTCTGCCGTGCTTGACTCTAGCAGAAATTTTTCTGGGGCGCAGGGGCGGCGCCCCCCGCCGCCGGCGGAGGCTGCTTCTGACCAGGGGCCTGACCAGGAGCCTGAGCTGGGGCCTGAGGGCCCGCGGGCTTGGGAGCCTGAGCTGGGACCCGAGGGCCCGCGGGCTTGGGAGCCTGAGCGGGCGCCTGAGGAGCCGACTTGGTCGGCTGCTGGGGAACGCTGACCGGAGCAGGCGGAGGAGGTATACTGGGAACAATCTGAAAGTTTTGGTTAACCTGTTGGTTGATCTGCTCCCTAATGTTGTCTGACAAACCTCCCACGACTTCCTTGACTGCTTTGCCGATGACCTCCTGCTGGCCGTTGCCGCCGATTGCTTGAATCTTCTGGGCGCAGTCCCTCAAGAATCCGGGTTGAGCTTGTACCTGCGACTGGGTACTGACGGGGACTACGGCGACTATCCAGGCCTGCACAGTTTGCGTTGGGATGCCTCCATTCATCATCGAAAATATGCCGCCAAGGGTCTCTCCGCATTCAGGCTTGCCGCACGCATCGGTACAGCGCTTGATCACATCCTGTGAGATTTGGGGGAAGATATTTGGCTTAGGAGCATTCTGGGGGGGCTGCTGAGGGTTCTGAGGAGCCGGGGGAGCATTCTTGGGGGCCTGCAGAGGAGTCTGAGGAGCGACCGCAATCTTTTCAACTTCCCGGGCGATATTCTCGATAACCTCGGGCTTCTCGCCAGAGATGGCGGCACCGCTACAGGCTGTGGTGACGAGCATGGCGTACATGGGAGGGAAGCATTTGAAAGCAACGACCTGAATCATACCGTAGGTCATGGCAGGAAGCTTTTGGTTGTCCGGGGCATAGACCCCTTGCAGTCCGCTGACAAGGGCACCAATGACCTTGGGAACTTGATCTTCGGACTTGATCTCTGGCGTGCCGACGATCTTGTTGAATATCTTGAAGACCTTTTCGCTGTCCTCCTTGGTGCCCTGGAAATTCTCTACGATGGTCTCGTTGAATTTGTCGGCAAGAGATTGTACTTGAACGACTCCGTCACCGCTGAGCGGGCCGGCCTCGTTGGCACCGATAGGCTCGCCGCCAGGCTTCTGTGTCGAGCTTCCGTCGGTGCCGTCGGCGGCGCCAGGGGTGGGCACGGGGGCGGGCGTGGGGCCGGTACTGACGCCGGGCTCGACAAGAGAGGTGGAATCTTTGGCTCCATCCTTGGCGGCTTCGGACGAGCTGCTTGCGGTGGAGGAGAGCGTCGGTTCGGCCTTATTGGAAACCGCGGCGGAGCTGGAAATCGCCGTTGTTGTTCCATTTTTCAGGGTTTCAGACGAGCTACCGGCTGAGGATGAGGCGCGTGTCGATTGGGCTTCGGTGGAGGCTTCGGCAGAGCTGGGAACCACGGTTGGTGCCCCGTTCTTGGTGGCTTCGGACGGGCTGCTTGCAGAAGAGGAGCGCGTCGGTTGAACCGTGTTGGAAACCTCGGCGGCGTTGAGGGCCTCGGTTGATGCTCCGTTCCTGATGGCTTCAGACGAACTACCGGCAGAGGATGAGGAGAGCGTCGATTGGGCTTCGATGGAGGCTTCGGCAGAGCTGGCAACCACGGTTGATGCCCCGTTCTTGGTGGCTTCCTCAGAGGATTCAGACGAGCTGCCCGCGGCAGCGGCGCTGACGGCGACGGGAACGGCTCCGGGCTTGATTGTGACCTCGGCCGAGGTGGCTTTCTGCGTTCCGGTCTGGACAGCCTCATTGGTCCGGGAGAGCGAGGGAGTGTCCGGAGGTTGAGGTGAGGAGGCGCCTTGGACTAAAGGTGACACGGCGCCTTGACCTAGGGGCGATAGGGCGCCTGGGGGCAGGGCCGAGACGGCCGAGTGCAAAGCCGCGATAGAGAGGAAAAGCTGACTCTTCATGATGGCGGCGGGTATCGCAAATGGTACAGATGAATGGAGAGAAAGAGGGAGGGGGGAGTGAAGGACCCAGAGGGCAAGGGCTGAGCAACGAGAGGCAGAGCTAAAATACAGATCAAGATGATAGTGAATTCCACAAATCTAGACAGGTATGCTCAAACAAGAACGAAAGAGCAACAGCTGGTCTTCTAACCGTTTTCTTAAGCGGCCATTTCGTGATCTTATATAGAAAGAGGCCGGGCACCTCAGACTTATGAATGGGAATGAGTTCCTATTCAGGGGCAAGAGAGCATGACGGACGAGGGACAAGCCAGGAACAAGCATGAGCGTGACGTCGAGTCGAGGCCTTTAGACGAGGATATTTTGGCAGAAATAGCAACAGCTCCATGCGTCACACCTTTACAGAGTCAATCGACACAGCCTCTCCTTGGGTCGGAAAGGTGGCCATGCGTGCGGGCCTGAGGGTTCATGCTAGGGCGGACCCGGTGCTCTCAAACACGCCGGCGGAAGACGAGGTCGGACGACAAACAGCAGCCTGGCCAGGCCTGCAGGCGAGAGTGAGAGACCCGATCAGGGCCTGGAAGCTGTCAAGGGTGACAGTGGGTTCCCCCCCTTCTAAGGTGGTCATCCCTGGCAGCCTGCGACGGCGAGCTGGTATCGATACATGACGGCCCGTTCGGTCGAATCATGCAGCTTCGCCGGCGGAGCGCCGCCCTGAGCTTCCTTTCATCACGCGTGCCAGACGCAGCTTGAAGATTGCGCAAATCGGCATTGATACGCATGGCCGCGACCGTAGCCTCTCGCCCTTCTAATCAGGGCAGTCGGTTGCATCATCATCGACGGCTCATGAATTGGCTTCTGGTGCCCCCCTGCTTCTCTCCCTCTCTCCCATCCCAGGGCAGGGAACGACAGAAGGTTGATGGCATGCGGCGAGGCCAGATGGGTTCCCGTTCCACGACATACAAGGCGAGCTCGTGTCGGCCACGCGCGGCGTCGGTGCAAGGCCAATGGATACAGCGGCGCAGGGTGCGACCCAGTGAGAGCCGGGAGTGTCTGTGTCAGTTCGAAACCGCTGACTCTTCAAACAGTCCGCGTTTCGAAAAGCCTCAGCGACCGACCCCAGTCCCGGCACCGATTGGGTCAACGACGTCTCTGTTCTTGGGCCCGTAGAGGCTGTTCACCTTGTCGGTCGAGTTCCTCCGAAGCCCCAATCTAGGAGCAAGTTCAGCGTCGCTCCAAAGTCACAGCAACCTGGCTCGCTTTTCGGCGGCTCGACCAAGCCTTGGCACGGTGAGCACATCTTGAATCTCCACGACGTAGATCTCCCGTTTGGTAGCAGCTCAAGCCAAGACCGATAGCCCTTGGTTGTGTCGATGAGTCTGGCAGCTCTCGATAGTCTCAACGAAGTGACCATGCTTGGCAGTCAAGTTGCAGAAGCGCTAACGGTTCTGGCTTGTTTACCTCAGCGATGACTTCTGTTCACAGTAACCATGGGGCACCGCCTCGAGGTCCTGAGGATATTCAAGAGTCCGACGACTTGCCGAACTTGTGACAAAGTTCGATATATTTTCTAGCGCAGACAGAGTAGATGATCATCTCCTCGTAGCCTTACGCCGTACTTGGCTGCATCTTAGACCGTCAGTTCCCGCTTAAGCCGACGCCCTCGAGCGTAATTACAGCGCAACGTCCCAGCCAGCTGCATAACCACTGCAAAAGTCTAGCTGATATTCTTTTTGTAGGACGCAGCTTCCAGTGTGATGGTGATGATCATGATCGAACTCCTCAGAGGAGAAAGAGAGAAAAGGAAAAGATGGCTAGCGCCGAACAGGAGCTGGATGGGCCGAGCGCGGGCTGTGTCTAAGCCGGAAAGAGCGCGTCCAGCCAGTTGGCAGGCGTTCCGGATTGCGTGACCGCATCCAGGGCAACACGCTTCACGGCGGAAGGTGCGAGGGAAACACGCGTTTGAGCACAATACGCGTGTCATTCATCCTGCAAGACGGGCATCCCTGCCGCGATCCCTAGCGTGCCATTGGTGCGGCTTGGTCACTATGTACTGTAGCTAGCCACAGTGAAGGAAAGGGGCCAGTGTGTGCAAGGTCGCGATCTCTCGCCGTCGGTGGAAATAGGCAGATTGCTCGAATTGTTCGACTAGATTCTTAACCGTACAAACGATTCCACTCACTTACCTTGGGGCCTACTCTCTACAGCGTGCAGCTTGCAGGGAGGCTCGTCAAGGTAGGAGGGTGGATGAATTCTAAGACCTCTATCTACATGACCGGCGCTGCCTCCTCTCGTTATAAGTGAGGCTGCGCCCAGGCTCCCCGGCCTGTTTAGGCCTCCTTAATTTCCTCCTGTACAGGGCGGATGTACTATTATCCGCCCTTCCCCCTAGGGATCATCACATAATAATTAATTAGTTAATTAGTTAGTTACCCAGTCAAGCCGGATGGAGATTTTTGCACCACCGCCGAATCACGTGATCAAACAAAGCCCTTTTTAAATCGTGGGTAGCAGTCGTCGCTGATCTACGAGTAACTACACGACAAGGTACGCAGCGATGCAAGCGGCATTCGTCAATTTTGGAGCCGGTTAGCCGATTCTATGACAGATTTTCTACTACACGGTCGTCCCTGAACCTTGACGCCGGCGTCAGTCAGGCTAAATCGAGCACGCTCTTATTTGACAAGACTTGCACGAGGGCTGCCGAGACGTTCTGGGAAATGAAATGTTAAGTTATGTCGTGCACGCTTTGGATCCCGACGACACATGGAGGGCCGACAAGCCTTACACCCATGGTTTGGCAGCCAAGTCTTTTTCTAGCGGTCTAGGACTCGCACGGCCATCCGCTAGTTGAGGTGGTGCCGGCCATGGGCCCATTCCGGCCATGGGCCCGCAAGCATAGAGGACGGGAGCGCCGGGCTGGCCGAATCGATGATGCGCGCCACCGGCGCCGCTATGCCGCCTCCGCCTAGCCTTCCTGGCGGAAGCGATCGCTGTACGGGTAATCAACGTAGCCCCGGGGCGACTCGGCGGCGTAAAAGGTGGCCGGGTCGTACTCAGTCAGCTCAATGCCATGCCGGATGCGGAAGGGCAGGTCGGGCGTCGAGATGAAGTGGCGACCGAAGACGACGACCACGTCACGATCCTCGTAGCGTTTCTCGACGGCCGCGTGCGCCAGCGCCGGCGTGTAGCCATTGGCGACGAGCAGCGGCGATGCACGACCGTAGGCGTCGACGAAGAAGCGCAGGCTCTCGGCGTCGGGGCTGTCGGCATCGCCCCGGTCGGCCCGGGCCTGGTGGTCGGACGACTCGACCAGGTGGACGTAGGCCAGCCCCAGGCCGTGGAGCTGCTCGGCCAGGAAGCGGAACTGCGGCTGCGGGTCGGCCATGCCCATGCCCTGGTAGCTTGACCACGGGCTGAGGCGCAGGGCCGTGCGGTCGGCGCCCACGGCCGCGGCCACGGCGCGCGTCACCTCGAGTGGAAAGCGTGCGCGCGCCTCGACACTGCCGCCCCAGCTATCGGAGCGGTTGTTGGACAGGTCCTGCAGAAACTGGTCGACCAGGTAGCCGTTGGCGCCATGGATCTCGACGCCGTCGAAGCCGGCTTCCACCGCGTTGCGTGCCGCCTGCGCAAAGTCGTCGATGTAGCCGGTGATCTCGGCCTCGCGAAGCGGCCGCGGCGTTGCTGCGCCCTCGGCCAGCGGCAGGTTGCCGGCCGACACCAGCTCGTAGGGCCCGCCCTTGGCCAGCGACTCGGGCGACGCGGCACGGCCCATGGCCCAGAGTTGCAGGAGGATTGACGACCGGTTGGCGTGCACAGCTTCGGTCACCTTGGTCCACGCCGCAATCTGCGCCGCCGAGTAGATGCCCGGCGTGTTGTCCTGCCCGGCCGCCCGGGGCGTAATGGCCGTTGCCTCCGTCACCGCCAGTGTTCCCGGCACCGCCGTGCGCTGCCCGTAGTATTCCGCCATCATCGGTAGTGGCACGTGGTTGCCATCGGCCCTCAGGCGCGTCATGGGTGCCAGCGCGATGCGGTGCTGCAGCACTACCCGCCCGACTTTGAGCGGCTGGAACAGCCTCGCCCCGTAGCCGGCCATTCTCGAAGATGCTTCGCCGAGAGTTCTTGCGCGTAGAGGTGTAGATGTGGTTGGGCAGATCCGAGCCGGCCAGGACGCTTGTGCCTCTGCTATGCCTTGATTTGCCTGCTCATCTCTGGCGGACGGCCGCTGGGCACTTTTATCCTGAATACGGCTCGGTCCAAAGCGGTTCAAAGACGGACGACTAGTTGATATTCGAAAAGGTGACATTGGCTCGGCCGCTAAGTCAACAGCGGCTCCCCCCCACAACCAGCGCATCCCACTTCCAACACCCTTCACAACATTCACGGCGTAGACCATCAAGCCATCTTCAAACCGCTTTTTCTCGCGCATTTTTGATTTTATATTGAAAAAAAAATCCTATCAATCACAATGCCTCGTCCATCTGGATGCACGGAAGAATCTATTGGAAATGCGCTGAGCGCCATCCGCAAAGGCATGGCGCAGGGTGCAGGCTAGCCGCATTTGGGGTGCTCCAAGGGGAACCCTTCAAGGCTGCATAAGGGGCAGCCAACCGGGAATGAGTGTCGCATACAAATCTGTAGTTGTGATTCGTCTACGAAGTATCTGATTGTCGAGATTCTCGATGCTGGCTTAAATAGCCGACTCCACATCTTCTCCATCATGCCTACGTGTACGAACCTCCTTCTCTATTACGCGTGCACAAACCCTGTCCGGTGGATAATGCCTCCGCGAAACTCGGGGCATCATGCCGCGAGGAGCGTGCGTGATGCTGGATGCACGTCAACTTCCGGAAATAGTGCTGGGTTGCCTTCCCGACCCAAGGTTGTGTAGGCACAGACGTCGCTTGCGCAACCTGCACGGTTATGCAAGGTTATGATCTGATCATCCGCACCACCGCACTGTTAGCATCTGGACCTATCCCGCACCGTTATGCGGCAATGTTCCATGAACACACCGATAGGTACTAGCCCTGGCAACAGCTCCCTACCCTTTAAGCCGACGCATTGTCCTGATCCGCGTCTAGATTTGGCGAAGCGCCGCCGGAAGACCTCTGCCATCAAGTTGCCTCATTTGCCTGATCTGTCGCGGAAGTTTCCTAGAGTCATTTCCGTCCAACGCAGCCGCTGTCGCCCATGCCTGTCCCCCGCAGAGGGCGCCGGTTTCGAGCAAGGGCGTCTCGAGCGTTGTCACGTAGGCTGTCCGAGGTTGTGTCTATGCCCGGAAAGATGCAGGGTTATGCTGCATGCCTACGAATACTCGACGTGAGAACGAGGTGGCGATTGCCGTGGTGATGGGAAAAGTCGCTCACGCATCAGCCACGTGACGTGAACTAGTTGAGTAGATCGAATCTTGGTTGCAGCAACATTGAATCACGAGTGGGAAAAGGCGCGTTTGGGTGTTCTCGACGGGAATCATCTCAGTCGCCCTCGGAGAGGAGTTACGAGTTAACATCACTGCGGAGGCGGTACTATTTGTAGCGATAGCCAAGCAGCAGTTCACAATTTCTTTATCAAGACTTGAGGTAATCTCGCAAAACACCGACCCACGGAACCTCAAACGGCTCATCAAAGAGTCTTTTGCCACCAAAATGACCTTGGACAATAGCCTCAGAAACTTGCCAGCACCGACTTTTACGCACTGGCATGAGCCATTTACTGCCGTCCTTGTCTCCGTGTATTATCACCCAAGATCGTCGGAGCTGGATTCAGCAAGGAAAATGCGTCTTGGGCGCCCCCTTCCATCGTCTCTACCCAGATACCTCGATGGTATGGGCCGACGAGCTGCCAGCATTCAACAGACGGGAGCACCTTTGGACGTGAACAGAACCCTAGCCAGTCTTGCTGTCCATAGCGGCCTCTCAAACTACCTAGTACGGGGCTGTTGCCAGCCATTATCTCGGTCCACAACCGCCAGAGAAACCTTCGCCGCTGATCCGTTCGGCCTACGCGGAAAGCAGCATCGTAGAGTCCACCGATTGTTGCTTTACCTGCCTCGATGTCTAGCTCGATAGCCGTCCCTCTTCCAGGGCATGCATTCACGGAGCTCGATTGCGGATTCGCAGACAAAAGATGACCGCTCGGGTGACTGGCCTATTGACGTGGCCTGTCGGCTGGGCACCTACCTAGCAAGCGCTTCCAGGCAGCTGTGATGGCTCGACGTCGCCCAGCAACGGGCAGCGGCCAGAAAGATCAGGCAGAGAGAAGCTTGACCTGGCCACCTGACGCGTGCCCATGTTTGGCAGCTTTCTTTCACCCGCACAACTCTTCTGGCCCCCCCCTCACCCGTCTTCCTTCTCCCCCCTTGCTCGGCTCTTGATCAAAACACTTCCACTCCGTCCTCTCTTGTTCTTGAAAATCATCACCTACCGGCTAATCGCCTGGACTCTTCCGCTAGCACGATGGAAGCACAGCTTGTAGCCGCCATGGAATCAGCTCTGCGTCAGATATGTACACGAGACGGGAGCGCCCGGGAAGAGTCGGAGATCTGGGAGGCCACGACTCATCCCGTTGCTCACGACCCGCGTGGGACCGACAATGGCCAGTTCCGGTCGTTTCGAGAGCTCGTCAAGTTTTTGACGTACGTGCCTCGCAGGGCGCAGCACAAGGCGCTCCTCTACCTGCAGTCAGAGCTCGAAAAGGCCTGCTTCGAATATGGCAAGAAAAACTGCCCCGAAATCCTCAGCGACTGCGGCTGGGACAGTGCCGAGGCCGTCGAGCTGCACCGCTGGACTGCACTCTTCAATGACCGCAATGAATTCGCCAACACGGAGCCTGTGGATCTGGTATTCATTGCCGGCATTCGCCAGTTTGCCGTCGAGCGTGTTTTGATTTCCGCCGGTACCTTCCAGCACTTGGTTCACCGAGCCGTGACCTTGTTGCGGGTTCTCGAAGACGAGCCGCGTGTTGAAACGCTGACTGAGCTGCGAGACACCATAGACGCGAAACTGAATCGCTTGTACAAGGTGAAGGAAGACATGATCATTCAGTGGATTGTGACCATGGCAGAGCTCGAATCCAGCCGTGCCGAGCTGGACGAGCTCGAGAATGAGATGAAGAGTCGCAATCGACGTCTTGAGTCACAGGCCGGCATCGACATACACAAAGCCGTACTACTTGCGCAATCCCGGGACTGTGATGATCCTGATGTATCAGGATGTAGGTTCACCCCTCGTGGGTTGGCCCAGGATATTGCTTGGAAGCCTATCTTGGGGAAACTATGACTTACCATGCATGTCATGAGCAGACTTGTTCTCGGATTCCGATTAAAGCTCGACCTCTTTGTGGACGAGAGCCGTCGACTTGTGCGCGTGGAGAATGGCAATGGGAGTGGGTGAATGGTGCGCGAGATGGAGTAAAGAGTGGTCTGTCCAGATAACAAGTTCGACAAATACAGGTTACACGATTCCCCCTTACTGCTTTCTGAAGCCCTTTTTTTGCTTCCCGTGACAGAGGATGCGGATGGCATCGACAGCTCTTCTTGTTGACCGAGATATAGCTGTAGACCCGTCCATCAGCCTTTGGCGTTGGAACATAAACTTGCTGGATCCCCCTTGCTTGCCCATGGTGACTTGGGCTATCCTGGTCGACACACTCTACGCTGAAGAACTGGTCTCACTCGGCGACCTGCCGCGCTCATCGTTTGACCAAGCGCCATGATATCAACCATAAGGCGTTTCCCTTTCGTTGCCCCTAGCTTCATGAGACATTCGCACAGTGAGGAGCCTGTACAGCTATTGTCGGTATGTTTGGGAGACGCAGGTGATATTTGCCGAGCTTAAAATTGTCGAGAGGGTTAAAATGATGCACGTAACCCGCTCGCTTTTCGTCGACAAAGAACAAATCATGTTGCCCGTGGCTGTGAACTCATTACTGCTGACTTTGGTACTAGGATGATCTTCATCAAAATTAGCGAGCAAGATAATAAATCCTAGTTGAGAGGAGAACTCGGCATCATCAGCGATTGAGCCATCCACGAAGACGAAGAGCTTTGCAGTTGCCGAATTCTTAGGTGTGAACATCGGACCTCGGTCCAGTGACTTCATTTGCCACTTGATGCAACGGCTCCAGTGCTCTGCTAATTAGCCACTGTGGAGCTCATAGTTCGACCTCTTGTGTCGAGGGTTGGCGATAGCGGCGGTAGACGTTGTGGGTTGACAGTGGCGGACGCCGTTAGAGGGGAAGCGGGAGAGATGGGGGATTCCGGTGGCCATAGCGGTTCATGAAGGTGTTACATTCTCCATACCCGTCTCTAAGATTCAGGCCTGCCGCCATGTTCGGGGAGACTAGTACTGCCAGCTGAATGGCCTGATACTGTGCTCTCAGTTGGAGAGTGCTTCTAGTCATCCTCACACCCTCCATGTACGTCATGGCCCTACTCGCAAGCCGACGACGACGGAGCTTCCGCAGGGCAGGTAGAAGTATTGGGACTCTCACAATAGCTACAAAGTATTATGCTCATATGAACTGAATGGCGGGGTCTCATGGATCTATCACGGTGCCGACGTGGGCCTCCTGTGCGAATAGAGATTTAATTTTGTGCGAATAGCACTGCTATGGCGTGTGCCGGCCCGGCGTACAATAGTACGACAACAAGTATTATAACAAGGTGTCTGATGTCTACACGACAGATCTGTCAAGGAAGATGCCATCACCACAACAGTACGTACTTGTTTGGTCATGGTACCAAAGAAAAAAAGAGTAAAATATCAGCGTAGGGATTGGTAATGGGTATCAGCGACATGGTTGCCAGGTTGGTCCTGGCCTGGCTGCGTCAATTTCGGCATCTCTTCCGCTTTTTTGTAGTATATGGCGCAGACTTATAAACGAGGAGCTTTCTGGTCGAGGTCGTCAGCCAGATATCCGCTGGTTGGTGCTTCCGTCGGTAGCCTGCAGCTCCCTTAGCTGGAGCGAGTGATTAATGGGCCCTCGAGGACAAAGCGACCAAAGATGTATTTCGCCAGGATATGAGCAGACTCCTTTCATCAGTATGCCTTAGGTTATGCCATAGCAACTGGAAACATGTATCGACAGTCTTCCCCGGAGAGCTCCTCACCGAGTCAACCATCGCATGGATCAGTCGTCTTTGGTCGGCCGGATTTCTGGGCTTAGCTACTCATTCAACAAGCTTTCATGCGTTCGCAAAGTGGGTGACGGCTCTTGCGCATTCAGCTGCGGGCCGGAAGAGCATGATCGAGCATACCTGGACAACATGTCGAAAAGGTTGATGTTTGACACGCGGCGGCATGATTTCACGTATGTCATGTCGCTCTTCTCCCTCGAGACTCTTCTCTGGCCCAGTTTGAGGGTTTTCCAAGACTGATCATGCGGTCTTTGAGAGTTTCTGTTTCCTCTTACCCTTTCTGATTGTTTCAACCAAACTCTCAACCTCTTCCACCTTCCTCCTCTGCTCCTCCTCTTCGCCTAGTCTCTGCTCCTCGGCTTTTCTCGTAGCCCGTTTCTTGGCCTGTGACTTCTCAGTTTTCTCAATCAACGTATCGCTCTCTTCCCAAAGCTTCTTCGACACATCGACGTTCTTGACTTCGTTGCGGGCAAAGTCAACTTCCATACATTCCTTGATCAGCTTGCCGCCGCTACCTCGACCCAGTCGCGACTCCATGGCTGCGTGTAAGATGGACTGAGAGGCCCGGTAGGGCGACTTGAGCAGGAACCACGGCACAAAGTAGGCTGCCAAGTACAGTGCCAGGCCGAACAGAGAGCCGCGGGTGAGCCAGCGCCGAGTCCCAGGTGTGCGGCTCAGACCAGGGTCGACGAATATGACGCGCGCGTTCATTGGCAGCTGATCTGGGCGTTTATAAGCATCGAGATGCTTTTGGAAGGCCTGGCCGAACACGTTAAGGGCAAGCTTGCTTCGCGCATAGGCTACAGCAGGGGACCAATTTTTGTCGTCAAGAGCCTGATCCAGCGACGGCGAGCCGATATATGACGAGCATGTGATGATGATGACGCGTACGTCGCGGTCGACGGGCTGTGCCTTGATGGCCGGGCTCAATATAGCGAGAAGATGAAAGTTGGCAAGAAAATTGATCATCCACGTCTCCTCTATGCCTTCTTCCGTCTCCACTCTCTTTCCGCCGGGTGGCGTCAACGAAGCAGCGCAGAGGATAATCATGTCGAGCCTGCGAAGGGGTGCATTGTCGATCCATCTTGTTGCAAACTTGCGGATGCTGTGCAGGCTGGCGAGGTCCACCTGCTCAGCGAAAATCAGGTTATTGCCCGTCTTTTCGCGCAGGTCTTGGATGAAATCAATGAGGAATGGGTCGGAAGCTGGAGCGCGCGTGAGGAGGACGAGCTGTGCACCTCGGGCGGCGAGCTCTTGAGCAGCCACGGCGCCAATGCCCGATGTTCCACCCGTGAAGAGCACAACTTTGCCGTGGAGCGGCCGTTCAGCCACGTTTAAGAGACCAGATGTCCATCTCTTGAGGGCAAAAAGAAAGGAAACTATCAAGCAGGTATAGAAGATCAGCCAGCGGTTGTCGCGCAACCAGTCGGGAGGGCCGTGCTCGATGACGTGGAACAGGAAGGGGATAGGCATAGCGGTGAAGCTGAGAATCAAAGGAACGGAAATGACCCTGGCACGTCGAGCTTAGGCGGAAGAAGTGAAACAGAGCTTAGCGAAAATCGAGTTTCGGATTGGCCATTGGAGACGAGGTGGTAGTCGCGGGCTTTTCCTCTCGCGATGACGATGAATCTTGTTCAGGATATGAGGGTCCAGCCATGCAAGGATACAACGTTAGCTAGAAGTACTCATAGGTTGCACGTGACCGTCAACGACTAATATCGACGGCCTCTGCCCGACGTTTTTTTTTCCCCGAAAGGAAAGCCTAGGGGGCACATTGGACCTCATGGTAGGACACACCTACGGCCAGAGGAAATGCCCGAAGCCGCACGATCAGACGCGCGTGCGTATCCACTTCACTTTCTGAGAATTCTCACAGCAATTGTTCTCAACGGTTATCTTTGGGCCTGCTCACTACAGCGCGCAGCGAGCCGGGTCTAGGATAGGTGGATGGAGTGATGGATGAATGAATTCAAAAGAAGCCGTCTTGTTGACCTACGCCGTCTTCTGCCCTGAAGCGAGAAGCTGGGCACCGAGCCTGTTCTAATCTTCGTAATTTCCCCCTATCGGCGGCGCCTTCACTGTTATCCGCTCTTACTCCAGATATTCTCATTTTGGGATGACGCACGTGTGAAGGCACAGGTCGCACAATATTCAACCTGCCCGACGTTCACAGAAGCCAGACGGAGTGTCTGGCCTTCAACTAGTGAAGCTCGGAGGGTGGACCGGAGGTTCTCTTTGCAACCGATTGGGTCGCCTTCGGCGTTGACTATGATGCCAGTGACGTTTAGGGGTCCGCTCAAAACAGCTGTCGCGGTCGGTCCAGGGGGAACCTCTGAAGCTCCCACCACCAACTCGACCGTCTGTGTAAAAGAGTCTGGGAGTGAGGAGTCAGGAACATCAGCGAAGCCGGTTAAATGAAAGCCTGACGGTTATATACCTGTGTTCATATACGACCGCTGCGGAAACACATCGGCCTCAATCGACAGAGTTCGCTTCGCGGATCGGTTAAAAAGGTAACTAGTTAACTAGCTATTATTAGGTGGCATTATTTAAAGGGGAAGCGATCGACGCGACGGCCAAGCGCGTGGTTTGCCCCACAGGTACTGGGGTGACTCACATCATGTATATATTGTGTGCCCAGCTATTCCAGCATCGTATCCAGTCAACTGAAGATTAAGTGGCGACAACGCTGGGCTGGCCTGCTGTGGCCCCATCCCAAGATCAATGGGTACATTCAGATTAGCCGTGAGTACAAACGCATCACGTCCCTCGCAAAGGCAGGCGTAACCAGGGGGTTTGTTAAAAGCCGTCTCGGGCTCGTGGGCTTTGTCGCATCGGCCGCGCAGCCTCACGTTCAGGCCTGACGCCAGCTCCAGAGGTAACGCACCTCACGCCTCACGCCTCTGCCCCCGGCCTACCTTCCATGGCAGCGAAAAACAGTGCAGTCGACCCTTCTCCCATCGCAAAGATCATGGGCTCCAGCTCGAAGGCACCTGGACCGAGCGCATGGTGGCTGTCCGACTCGCCGCCCACTGATTCCGACTCCGACTCCGACTCCGACCCCGACTCTGATTCTGGCCCTGACTCCGACAACCCAGCCAGCCTCGCGGAAGCAGATACGGATGCGGATGTCCAACCCACGGAATGGCTGGCAACGGCACGCCAGCGACGATCCACCGCCGGGAACCGCATGAAGGCCGTGCTGGCCCATGAGGAGCCTGATTCGGATCTCGAGCTCCTGTTCGCCGAAGATGAGGATGACCAGGGCTTTTCCGACGCCGGAGAGGCCGCCTCTGACGTCCAGATGGATTCGTCGTCTGACGATGAAGAAGACGCTAGCGCTAACCACGACGACCTTGAAGGCGAGAAGGAGCTTAAGAGCGAGGCCAAGCAATGGCGCGCCGATCAGCGCAAACGGGCGGCTCGTGATGTCATAACCGCAAAGTTCAGAAAAAAGGTGCGAATCAACGCCAGTACGCCGGCGCCTCAGACCCGCAAGAAGTCGGAGCGATTATCCTGGCTGTCCATGCCCGCCGGCCTACCAACACGCGCCTCCTCGCGCCAGACGACGCGTATGTCCAAGGAACAGCTGCAGCAGCAGATGGTCGAGCGCGAGGCTCGCCGGCTCAAGCAGCTAGCGCAGATGCAGAAGAAGGCTGCCAAGATCGAAGCCTCGAAGAAGCCGCCCATGACCCAGGAGCAGCGCCTGGCCGAAGCCGCTATCGTCGAGAAGCGCAACAGCAAGAGCCTAGATCGCTGGGAAGAGGCCGAGAAGCAACGGGAGGCAGAGAGGCTAGCCAAATTGGCGGCCCTCAACGTCAGAACGCTCAAGGGACCTGTCATCACCTTCTGGAGCGGTGTCAGGGAGTGGAAGGAGCCACTGGACCGCCACGTCACCCTGGTCGGGACCAAGGCTAAGAGGAAGAAAGTCAGGACTGAGACGATTTCCAAGGCCGAGGCGGGCGAAAAAGATGCGGAAGGAGAATGTGAGACCCATGCTGGGAAGAATATTTCAGCGCCGGCCAAGCTGCCAAGCTGTGACGAGAAGCCTCTGCCTACTACAGAGGCAACCTTCGCACTCAAGCCAGGGGTAGATGCTCAGCTCGAGGAAAGCACGTCGGCTGTCGGCGCGGGAGCGGCGGTAGCGTCTGTTCTGACGGACGGTGAGGCCGGAAACGCCTTAGAGCAGCCTTTAGGTACGCCTCAGTCCGCCTCACAGCCGTTATCGAGGGCCTCAAACCAGGAGGAAAGCAACCATCTGATGGCGAAGCCTCCTCCGCCTCTCCCTGTCCCTTCACCCTTGTCGGTACCGGCCTCGGCTACTCTGCTGGAGAGTCATAGGATCAAGGCTGCCATGAACCCGGCAAAGCCCCAGGAATCGGGGACATCGAGCGTCCTCGCCGCCCCGGTACTCGCTCGGCCAGCCGGCATGGACGTCGACACAGGAAAGCCGACAAATGCCCCCAAATCCGGCGTGCTGGCGCCCCCCAACACATCGCCGCATCATCGCGAGCCGCCGCCTGCCGCACAGGTTGCGAAGCCGCAGCAGCATGTTGCCGGGTCCTGCCACAAGCCGGATTCGGGGACTGCCTCTAACGCGCAGGTGGTCCGGTTCCCGACGAACGCACCACCCATGCCAATGCAGAAGTCGACGAAGCTCGATCCAGTCTTGGAAGCACCGTCCCCTACCCAACCGCTAGAACCGTCTCGCGGCTCGATGACGGCGCGAAATGCCATCATTTTACAAAACTTCAACCAGAACCTCATTCGCGACAAGACGGTGCAGACGCAGGTTCTCTTTGGTCGCAAGATGCACAAACTCTCCAGTATGATATCCTCCCCTCTATCTTTGCCCTTTTCCTTGGCTTGCGCCGTGTCGTGTCCGGTCTTGACGACGTTCCTTTAACAACGCGTCAATAGGAGTGGCGCCGACGTCACACTGCGCCATCACCAACCAGCCGGCTCGCTACCGCGACCCCAAGACAGGCCTGCCCTACCACAACGTCTTCGCCTACCGCGAGATTCAGCGCCTGCACAGGGGCGCCTACCGCTGGAGCAGCCTTCTCGGCGCCTGGGTCGGAAGCGGCGCCGACGCCGCACGCGGGGTGCCCGACCGCTTCCTCCACCCGGCGCCCGAAGATGCCCGCAAGCAAAGGCTGCGCGCCGGGAGCCCGATGCCCAAGGTCGATACCAGCAAGGCCCCGATATCAGAGTCTAAATCGGTCACCTGCACGTCGCCACCACTTCCCGAGGCCGGGCAGATATCGCGGCCCGCCCCTACAGCACAGCAGCA
>KB853743.1:28106-44308 GCA_000372705.1 Cerataphis brasiliensis yeast-like symbiont
CAGCTGAGAACGGCCGAAGCTAGGAAAAAGGAAAAATGAGAATTAACTCAAAAGCACCAACTGGTCCGCGCAATTAACGCGAGCCGTCAAATGCAGCAGGGCGCCCAGTGTCCCGCGCGCATGTGTGTTTGTGCGTGTGTGCGTGTGCGTGTGTGTGCGCGAGTGAGTGATTATCCTGCACCATCACCCTGGTGGCTGTCGTCCCTCGCTCGTTGTGTTGTCTCTCTTGATTCCTTCGGCTGGCAACCCGACCAGTGCGCCCCCCCGGGCGGCCGCCTCCGTTCGGTATTGGTTGTCTCGGGCAGCTTGTCAAACATGCGCGTGCGAGAGGAGGCGATAGAGCGCACCATGACGAACAAGTTTCCCAGGGGCAGGGCCTAGGGAGCAGGAGAATGACGAGATGAGGGGCGGGAGGGAGAAAGAGAAAGCAGGCATCGAGGCACAACAGGATTCCACTCGCCAACTTTTTCTTGCAATGGTGACTCCCTCATGTCGCGTAGCCGCCGCATCTCCTTCTGCCTCCCGTTTCGCCAAATCGCCTCGCCCACACGTTTTCTCACGCGATTCTCCTGCGTCCGGGGGGGCCCGGCACGCACGGCCTCACGTGCATGAACAATCACTCACTGTCGCCGCCATGCCGTGGCCATGTCACTTCACCTGGCGAGCAGGGAGAGACGTCAAATGTTTCGCACGGCTGATACTGCCCGAAAGAAGAAATAGCCACGGGAGAAAACGCCCAAAAAAAAGAAAGCAGTGCCGCATCTGTCCATCCGCCGCCCTGTCGCACCGGGTGCCACCTACATTCCACTTTTTAGGCCGTGCAATAATAATTAACGCCTATTAACTACTTATCCCTTTCTTTTTCCTTGGCGCCGAAAGCGGGCTGATGATGTAACCAATCACTTGCATCCTTATGATGCGCGCTATGCCATGTTTCTTGCTGCAAACCGAGAGCCAGGTATGATCGAGCACGCGCAGGATAAGTCTAGGCGTCTGTCGCGTGCATCGGTGAGACCTCCGGCTAGTCAGGAGCCTACCGGTATGCAAAATCACGGGGGGGACGGCCAAGCGAGGTGACGAGAAAGGGTTCGATTAGTGTCCTTCTACTGTAGTCTTCCTGCCGGGTAGGCTACGTGGGCTTGCACAGACGTCGGTACGATATTACTTGGTACGAATACGAGTGGGTGTGCTGCCTGATGATCATCCTACAACCCCAGCCACTGCTGTCCCCTCGTTGCGGGTTCGCTTGGGAGCGCACAGGTCTGCGTACGCCTTTGCGCAGAGGAGCTTCTCGACGCGACAGCTTGGGTCAAAACATCAACCACGATATTGCATCTTCCTTCCTTCCATGTATGCATCGATATGACAAGGCTTTCAACAGCACGCGAGTATAGACATAATTTGGTCTGAAGCCAAGAGTCGATCCCAAGAGCCGAGATGTTCAAGTGGTGTTTGCTCTTGGCCGCTTCCTTCAGCCCCGCCTCTATCGGAGCATTGTCCGCCATTCCCTGCGAGCTTTCAGCTGGCACTGCGCCCGGCTCGTACGAACCTCCATGCTCTCTCGCCAAGGTGATCCAAGCCGTGAACGGTCGAATTGACATCGGCAGAGACAGCAACGATCGGTATGCTTCTACTATTAGCCTTGGCCTTAGTCGTACGTCTGTGGGTGGGCTCGTTGGTGTCGGTGGGTGCTGTGGCAAGCAGTGTCCTCAGCATGTTCAATGCGTTCGATGACCTCAGACCCGGAAGGCCCGCAGCCGCTTGTTTTCAAAAGAACAGAGCTTGTTTCTGCAGCCGAAATGCCTACGCCGGTCGACGAAATACCTAACAGTCGAGCTTTTCCTTCCAAAGTCCAGTTCATGTAGTCATGGTCTATGACATGACCGTTGAAGAGCGGCCGGCCGACTGTAGCCAGCTGTAAAAGAGGATCTCTTCAAAGGCATGGGTGAGCTGAGCCAAGCCATTCCGCCGTGGGTCTACGAGCTCTAGCACCCTGGTAGTGCTTTAACTTCTACTCGAGGCTCAATGAAAGAAGGCCTTCATCTCGGTGAGGAGATCCCAATCGACGCCCCAGCGGCATAGCAGCTGCGCCAAGTTCTGTCACATCGAGAGCATCCATAACAGCAGGCTCTCCGTTCGTGATGATCACTCGTGACAGACTCGTCTCTTCTTGTGAGGCCAGCCAGTTCAAGTAGTAGTGGCAAAGCCCACTGGCACTGCGGCCCTGCGCCTCTTGGACAACAACACTCACAATCGAGACGACCGTTCTTACCGAAGCAGGGCCACGGAAACGATAACAAGTGTCTCGAACCTAATCGTTCCACATGTGCAGTCGAGCGTAGTATATGCGCTGGTTTGATACTGGCGTCAGTAGGTGAGCGATGCCTAAAGCGCGGGGCGGTGGAAAAGAGTATTGAGCCATTCCTTTGCACCACGGCCGTCACGGAAGATGAAATCAAGAGACTCATATCGACCAAGGCCACGGAGGATTTCAACCAATGTGCGACCAGCGAGTCCCTCGATATGGTACTGTGCAAGCACGCCGACAATATGCCTTCCTGGCAGGCCTCGGATCTCGGGTCGACCCGTCCTCGTATATCGGTCGCGATGCGCTAGGATCCGTCACCATCCGGGACGAAAAACGAACGCATGAATCACCCCCCAGCTCCGGCGATGGAAACCCGAGCCGCTCTGTCAAACTGCAGTTTTGCAACTGGCAATAGCCGCCTTGCTGGTCTGGTAGCTCGTAGCAAATATAAGCATCGTGAGTCCTATCCCGGTAGCGCATACGGTGGCAACGCGGCCACAGTCGTGGCGCCGGTGACGCGACGGCGATGACGGCTCGAGCAACTTGACGCAAAACTACACGACCATAGGTGCTGAAGACATAACGAACGAGCTAGAATTTAACAAGCCTCCTATTCCCGCGACTGTGTTGCTCAAGCCAACCAAATGCCTCGCTCCGATCAAGATGTCGACTCACGTCCCTCCCGGCCCCAAACTTCCACGCCTCTGGGCATGCAGCG
This sequence comes from Cerataphis brasiliensis yeast-like symbiont, assembly GCA_000372705.1. NCBI lineage: Eukaryota > Fungi > Ascomycota > Cerataphis brasiliensis yeast-like symbiont. The sequence continues at coordinate 31,133 of KB853743.1, forward strand.
CTAGCACACCCATTATCCTTCTTACTCCCCCGTCCTCACACCACCCAGTATGATGAGCCTTACGCCTCCCAGTTCCGAGACATTCCTCAGACCCTTGATCGAGGCGGGTAAAATTGGTTGCATGCAATTAGCAACTAGGAATACGCCTCTTCCTTCTCGATCCTCCTCATCGGTCATCTTCCTTTACATGGCTACCTTTCTTTCCATCTTGAGTCTGGCTGACCTCTTCCACTTCCACTCTTGGCGAGTCCCAATCGGGTCGGACTCTCCTATTTTGGCTTCTCTATTAGGTATGACAGCTCCTTACTTCTCCTTGCGCGCCTCGTCATCTTTCTGCAGAGCGGCGTACTTGTCGCTCAGCTCGTCGTAGCTCTTATGAAGTTGCGCGCTCTGCTTTTTCAAAGTCTTTAGGTTCTGCTCTTTCTTTTCAAGTTCCTTCTTCAGCGAGGCGATCTCACCCGGCTTGCCGGCCATGGCAAGCTTTTCGCTCTCCTTGGTATCTTTCTTGGTGCCCTCAAAGGTTCGAAGTCGATCCTCCAGACGCATCACCTCAAGAATCATAACATAGGTGCGGTTTAGGATGAGCGACAAGAACAGGGTGAAGCCGCACAGATACATGTTGCGCTGCGAGTAGAACTTGCGGGCCTGAACCTCGAGACGTTCATGGCCCATCACGGTAGCACTATGGACACTACAGTTAGCATTGGAAGCCGAGAAAGAATTTTATTTGAGGCCAGGAATCTGCAACAACGTACGCTCCCTTTGATGTCTGCTCCGTGGCAGCCAGCAGCTCGAGCTGGACACGATAGACACGATTGACGCTGTCGAGAAAGAGGATGAGAATAAAAACGAATGTGATCTTCATCCAATATTGCACTTGAGCCACAATGGGATTCTCCGAAACAAAGCTGTGTTTGGTGAGTACAGCATCTCAGCCAGAGCGGCACGAGCACCAGTCACCACGCACGTGAAGATTTTCCGCTTGACGTTGAAGGGCAATGGCACGATGAGCAACATAAACAGACCCATTTCACACATGAGAAGCATAAAGACCTGAGGAGTCGCGAAAGACAATCAGCAATCATGGCTACCGAGCTGTGCCGTGCGACCGAGGCGGCGGCAACCCACGAGGGAGTAGTAGAGCGTCATGGTCACGGCGACAGCGGCAGATGGCGACGCTGCAAACAACGAACAGTGTGCGAAGCTGTCAGAAGCCGGGCGAGGCAATGATCTCGTGGAAGCAGGCTAGAGCAGGCTCGTCGGACAATTGAGGTGGTACTGAGATGACAGAGAGGGTAACGCGGGGAAGAAGACGGTCGTGGCCTTATTGTCGTGATGAAAACCGAGGCATGGCTCAGTCAGCAAGCTGCCGCGCCGTTTGTTATACGCAGCACTTGAGGTAATTGCAACTTGAGCCGCAAGACGTCATCAGCCCCGTTAAGTTGGTAAAGAAGGCCGGTTGACCACGAAATTAATCCGATGTGGCTGTGCCTTCTGCGCCGCCCTCACATTAAGGTATTCGTAATGTGTATCCTTGTTGGATCATGTGTTTTATCACGAGTTTGTTAAGCTGTATATAATTGTCATATAGGGGCTCCTCCGCGTATAAGAAGAAGAAGAAGAAGAAGAAGAAGCAAAAACTCTTTAACCGAATACCCGTATCACTGGATCTAGTATACAGCCTACCGACAATACTCGTGCCAGTAATTCCTAGAAATGACGTGTGCTTCACCAGCCACCAGCGAGCCGGTCCCCACTCTACTTCGCACTAACCCAGACTAAGGTACGCGGATCACAGGTTACGTCGTACATACGGACTTGACGCGTGCAAACCAAGTATTACAAGTGGCTTCTCCAACACTTCAACGCCGCTGCTTGCATACGCCTTTAGGGGCGTCGCGTTACAAAGTTTTGTAGAGCCAGATGCTTTGCTTCTTGAAAATATTCGCGAAGCTAAACGGTAGGAAAAAAGGTCTTCGTTTTGGGGGCTCAAGTCCAAACATCGTCCTCTCGAAATTTCGCAGGCGGCCGGCGGTTTCTGGGCGCTCGGTCGTTCCTCCACCGTACCACCACGTCCTGGTCCTCATCCTCATCTTCTGCCTGTCCGTCCTTGTGCGCTGCTGCTGGCCTGTGGGTCGACGCATGGTTGGGCCCTCGGACGCGTGCATCGTCGCTGTCTTCGACCTCCTTGATGACACCTGGCTGCGGTGTCTTCGGTCGCGCTGGCACACTTGGTCCAGGCACCGCCGTCGCTTGCACCCCTTCCAGTCTCTTTTTTGGCATCGGCGTTTGCTTCGGAGCTGGACGCAGATATTTCCTAGGTCGCCCGCTTCCAGGTCGTGCTCCGCCTCTTTTGCCCTTCTTCTTGGGCGACTCGGAGATAGTCATCTCCGGGTTGGGCGGTTGCATGCTAGACGAGGCTCTCGTATTCCGGCGCAGGCGTGTCGTGCAGCTGGGGCTGGGGTTTCCCGCTTGCACCGCGTTCACCTCTACCGGATCGGCCGGCTTAACTGCCACTGCCGATTGGCATGCTGCTCTTTCTTCCCTCTCCTCCGACTGTGGTCTGCTGCGCTTAAGAGACTTGAACGCCGTCCACTCGGTTGGGCGGAAAGCGTACACGTCGTCAAACGGGGGAAGCGTCTCCCTTGACGCCTTGATTCGGCCAGGAGCCTTCTTCTGCTGCTCAGGTTTGGGAGCTTTCCTCGCCACCTGGCCTTCCGTCTCCGTTCGGCGCGAGCGTCCTCCCTTCGTTTTGCTAGGCTGTTGGCCCGCCTTGTGGTCCAGCAACTTCTTCGTCAAATTGGGGAAGTTTTCCCCGTAGTTGAAGAAGAGCTCTTCCCCAGCTACAATGTCTCGCATGGCTGTAAACTTAATTCGATACTCACCGTTGACGTAGAGAATCCGCGGCATGACGTTGCAGCCACGCTTGTCGTTTTCCGAAGCATGATTGATGTAACGGCTCAGGTTTCCGTAGATTGCTGCGTCGACCCATGTTCCCTCGTTCTCAAGTAGCGTAAAAACATACGAAATGTTGGAATCCTCGTTGAAGACATCGCCACGCCGTGCCTCTCGGCGTACGCCTTCGTCGTGGGTGATCAATTCGCCGACGTATTCTATCAAAAATTCATCTTGTGCAATGTCCTCGGCGGTAAACAGCCCGTAACCCACGCCCTCGAGCTGGCTCTGTCCCAGGATGAGCGATTTGCCCACACCACGTTGCAGGTCACAATTCTGGCAGCCCGTGGCATGAAGCCGTGCGTCGTCCGCATTCAGCGGATCCGCCCGTTCCAAGGCTCCACATGAGCTGCAAAGCTGTGGATCGCACTCGCGATTCAGCTGTATGCATATGCATGGCCTGTCCTGCTTTGGCTGGCACGTCTTGCCCTGCGAGTGACAAGCGCAGCCTGTGAATTTGTAGGCGCAAATATCGACCGAGCAGCCACAGTGCTTCTCGCATAAGAGGCCGGCGTTAACACACGAACAGACACGCGGAGTGCATGGCCCGTCATGGGCACAAGGTTCGAGCGCCTCTCGTCGTTGGTGTTCATGGCTGACCGTATGATCCTGCCAATCCCCTAGAAGTGCCTTCTTCCGGCGATCGTACCATGACAGGCTTTTTACCTTGCTCGGCTCTCGTGGCGTGGGCTGTGGCAGAGAAACACCGAGAGACCGGAATTTCGCATGCGCTTCACGGCAGGTCCGGTTCAGAAACCTGGCTGTCAGGCAAATCGCGTCTCCTTTGAATGCCCCGTGTGAGGCTGTTGTGAAAATGGATCGAAGCACAATCTCCTCATCGTCAGACCAAACACGAAATTGGGATTGTGTGTGGGACGGAGGCAGGGCTGGGCTGCGATAGCAATTTGGCCCACAAGGAAGCGCAGGCACGGTGTCGTGGCTGACGGTGCCTTGCCGACGGCGCTTTAGAGCATCCGAGAGATGTGAACAAGAAGATATAGAAAATGTACGCTTCATGTTCTTGTTGTCATATTCGCCATGGTCGCAGGAATGGCTGAAGCAGATGAGGCATCCCAAGATGCAGTACGTGGCCAGGTTGGACTCCGTCAACTCGTATTCATCGACAATTTGGGCGCCGGTCCCATCTTTGGCCATAGACTTGGAGTCTAGGATGCTGTCAAGTGACTCGTGTAATAAAAGGGCTTTTTTGAGGTCAACTTGCTTATCGGGCGGCTGGCTGTCTGTGAACACGAGTTCAAAGGCCTCTATAAACATTTGAGCGGCAGTATCGGCACCTATGGAAGCGTTCATGCCCGCCTCACGGCGTGATCTGAGAATGCTCGTCTTCTGCTGTGGCGCGATGGTATCAACAGGCTCTTGACGGGCCATATAGCTGATTAGAGCGGATTTAGTACAGCCAGGAATCATGAGGTTGTCTAGCCACGTCTCCAGATAGAGGGATATTGTGGCGGCACGTTCTGTCTGATAGGTCAGAGACTGCTTCTCCTCGCGATTCATGGGCTTAAAGCCAGACTTGAGGTCGATGTCCTCGAGTTCTTTAAGCCACAAGTTGTACTTGGTCTCTTCGGAGCTCTCCAAGTCTCGCAGATGTGGCACGAAGGTGAGCATGGTGTTCGGGGTGAGAATGTTCTTATTGATGCCGACGTGGTGAAAGCGATAGCGGGGGACGCGGTCTTTGTTTGTCTTGATGCGTATGACATGATGGTTCTCCTCCTTCTGGTCTTTCTTGGTTTTGAAGTATTGCTGTACGAAGCATAAACAAACATTCACAGGGTATAGAATGCCGAGGGATGGCTGGACTTGCCTTGAACTTAATCTTCATTGTCATTCCTTTTCTTTCGGGGACAGGAGCCGACTTTATGTTAGCAAAGAGATCGGGGCCGTGGGCAACTCGCCATTCAGTAGCTTTGGTGGACTCTATGATGTAGGCTGTCAGGTTGGAATGACCATCTTTAACCTCCTGGCGAAACTGGTGAAGCTGTTCGGCTATCTCAGGAACGGTCCATTCTGTGCCAAGATCTGATTGGCCACCAGGCGTGTGTCCGTCAATTGGTCTGAGTTCTGAAGAATCAGAAATCGACAGCGTTGTCCGCAGGGGCGAGAGGGGGTGCGACGTAGTTGCCGCGAAGCCGACGAGCGAGGGTATGCCAGATGCAATGGGGGGAGGGAGGCTCCCTAAAGATGTCTCGCGAGGTTGTGGACTGTCCGACGCCATGCTGTCGGAGCATACGCTCGGGTCTCTGGCACTGGCAAGGGTCTCAAGATGAGAGGCAAAACTGCCCGGGCCGTCCCTATAGACTTGAGCCTCTGGCTCGGGAACCACTCGGGAGTCGTAGCTAAGGCTGACGCTGGAGCACTGACTGCTAGCCATGGCATCAGAAGCCGGGGTATAATTCATGAGCAGGACGGCCAGCTGACTAAATGGCTATGATCTCCGCTTGTTCCATTGGCGGTCTGGACCAAGAGGCAACACCGGTACGACGACGGTCCGGGTAGTAGCGTCTTCGACAAACAGGACGGAAAAGAAGGCGGGCTGACAGTAACAAGGGGTGGCGTAGCAGGCAGGAATACAACAAGAAAGGCTGCGTCTTGCTGGGGTCCTCATCCGACGCGCTCGGTGGGTGAAGGGAACCAGCGTTCTAGCAAACCAGCCAGCCACGTTGTTGTTGGCCGCGGCCTCTGGGGCCTCACCTGCTCAGGGATCCAACCAATTTTGTGTATGCGACTTGACCTTTGATTGTCTGACGGAGACAAGGTCGACAAGCGTGTCAATGGCACCGAGACTCGTTATTCTATGGCTGACACGCGTGATAGACGACGATTTTGCACGTCACGTCACGACCGGAGGGATGATATGCGAGTGGTTGCCATATGGGGAGGGTGTTATCGTCTTATCGGGAGGGGGAGTGAGAACTTCCTCGAGAATGCCATGCTAGTCACTTACGTTATAAATAGACGCTTTACAACAAGAGAGGACAGCATGACGGACAAGTCTTAGACTAACTATTTGTTGCGCATGGTTGTGAAAATTGTGATACGTTCGCATGAATCGGAGCTATTGGTGTGGCTTAATCCCTCCCAATGCCCTATGGGAGTTAACATCCTCGAGCCTCTGCCGTAAGCACATTCGCATTAGGCTTAGTGAGGATAATCGACTACATAGCAATTTTGCCTTGGTCCACTGCGTCATCCGACAAAGTGCCTGACAAACCATCACATGATCTGAATAATAGAGCTTCCAAGGCCATACCGCGATCGCAAGTTCCCATAACCCTATTGCCCCTTCATTACACATCGGCCTATAACGATGATCTCATCGATTGACATTGGGCTCGGCGCCTCCAGCAATATGGCCACGCGTTCGCAAGCTCTGGCGAACATGTCGCGAAGCAGCACCGTACGCTTGAGCACGCCCCCGAGAGAAAAGGAAAACCACAGAACATTGACAGACGCTCTTTGGGGGCTTGGCCTCGAAGGACGCGCCCTTCCGACGCACAATACGACTGGTGCGACCTGGCGCCCGACAGCCGTACCCACGAGGCATCTGTTGCAGGGCGTGCGCATTGAACACGGCCTCGTCCGCCGCGATTTACAGACAGGGGGACCGGTCATGGAGCCAGTACGGGGGCAGGGGCGTCATCCAGACGTCTTAGCTCGTCGCTTGACGCCGTCGCCCAGAACATCAGGAGACTGGCCAGCCGCATCCGGGCTGGCGTGCTGTCGGCGTAGCTCATTGGGCCCACAGGCCCCGTCCCCAAGGCGTCGATAGCTCCGGACTCGATGTGAATCCCGCGCACAGGAGTGGGGATGGATTGCGGGTGGCGAGCAGTCAGCATCTGCGACCGCGCCCCCCTTCTTCCTCCCCTTGCGCGGATGCCCATGCGGCGCAGAGCAGTAGATGATCCGAGACCTGACCTCCGATGGCCTGTGCCTGTCTGACCGACCGAGGTTTGTGCTGTGGCCTCGGGTGAGGCTTGAGTGAGAGATCAAGACCAATGCGGCTGGACTAGCCCCATCAAGACCTCGGCTGGTGCGGCTGTACCGGAGCCGCACCGCACCGTTCTATCTATAGCCGGCACAAAGCACTGCTGGGCTCAGAACTCCGTGGCTGCTCGTGGCGGCAGCTTCTGCGGAAAAACCAAGCTTTCTAGGCCGCTGCTCGAAGCCTTGGAGGCCGCTGCTCTCGGAGAAGCACCGCTGGAGGGGCGGCGCCGGGGCCGATGACGTCGCTTGCCCCCACCCTCAGGAGCCTATGCCCTCTACAGATGTCAAAACAACGCCAGCACAGCCCGCTTGCCCGTCTGTCTCACATAAATCCCGTCCCTCTCCCCAGACCCCCTTCGACCCATTATGTTCGAATGATCGCTCCCTCGTGTTTGCTCCCTTCTTACTGATACCCCTTGCCTCGTTGGTTCTGTGTCCGCATTCGCGTTGCTCGTTTGCCTGTGCGCCTGTTGCCTACTTGCATCTTCCACCCTCTCGTCAGGCTCCCGGAATCGACAGTCCTGCAGAAGCTTTCCCCACGCACCGTCGTCATGCATCGAACCTATTCTATGCGCGCGTCCCGGGCGCCAACCGCGTCCCAGATCCAAGTAAGTCTGCCAGGCGCTTAATCTCCGGCACCGGCCCCAATCCGCAACCGATGCTCACACCAACGTGTGTCAGAGCCCGCCACCCCCGCCATCTTCGACGAAGTCAGGGCGCATCTTCGGCAAGGGAAGTTTTGGTGAGTGACGCGGCAAAGAGATGTCATTGCCAGCTCCAAAGCCTTCACTCAATCGCCTCACCCACGTCTGCGATCCCGAGGCTTAGAGGCTTACATCAAACCTAGGCCATGCCTTGCGCCGTAATGCGGGCGGCGCTTTCGGGCCCGACCTCGCCAAGAAGTTGTCCCAACTCGTTAAAATGGAGAAAAATGTCATGCGCAGTCTAGAGCAAGTCGCCAAGGAGCGTATGGAAGTTGCTGTACGTCCGCGGAGGATCTGTGATGCAGTCCTTTGAAGACTAACTATTCGCCAGCAACAACTATCTATTTGGGGTGAAGCCGGAGACGAAGATGTTTCCGACGTTACCGACAAGCTTGGCGTGCTTCTGTACGAGATCGGCGAGTTGGAAGATCAATACGTTGACCGATATGACCAGTACCGTGTCACCATGAAGAGTATCCGCAATATTGAGGCTTCAGTTCAGCCGAGCCGCGACCGTAAGCACCATCCTTATTTTATTTAGCTGCGCACCGATACTGAGCCAATTTCTACAGGCAAACAAAAAATTACCGACCAGATCGCTCAGCTCAAGTATAAAGAGCCCAACTCACCAAAGATCGTCGTTCTTGAACAAGAGCTCGTTCGCGCCGAAGCCGAGTCTCTCGTTGCCGAGGCTCAGCTTTCTAATATCACCCGCGAGAAGGTCAAGGCCGCATACTCGTACCAATTCGACGCGCTCCGCGAGCACTGCGAAAAAGTAGCCATCATTGCCGGTTATGGAAAACATCTCCTGGATCTCATTGACGATACTCCGGTCACCCCTGGCGAGACTCGACAGGCATACGATGGCTATGAAGCAAGCAAGGCCATCATTCAAGATTGTGAAGATGCACTTACTAACTGGGTCACCTCGAACGCTGCTGTTTCATCCAAACTATCTACCCGCTCACGCAATCTGTCCCAGCGACGTCGAAACAATATTCGTGCGAGAAACGAAGGCCACGACTTGTCCACCCAAGACACTCCGCTCAACGACAGCAGCTCCTGGGTTTCTCGAGGTGTCGAAGCTGACAGCGAGGACGAGGAAGAAGATACGCAGTCTCTCGCCGAAAGCGGCCTCAATGGTGAAAGCCGCGGGCGGACGAAGGAGGTCCTCCCTGCGTAGGGCAAGAAGGAGAAGTGGCCGTGCAGAACATGAGCCACTCGACCAACGCGTTGAGCGGTCATGTTTCCTGAGAGTGCGCAAAGGTCATTGCGAATGTAAGCGACGAGACTGAAGCCGTTCACCACGGTTGGAGCTGGTTGGGTCTCCTTTCGAAATCTAAAGTAGCAAGTAGTTGTTGCTGGCGTGTGTCGTCTAAAGTTAATACCATGCTCGCATGTGCCTTAATTTTGTACTATTAATTGATTATCAGTTATCAATATGAGATTTTTTGCGCAGGGAAAAGCGAACCCAGAGTGTAGCAGCGAGTTAATCTAATGATCGGCAGCCGTGGGGGGTGAAGCATGGGAAATGTTTTTATTAATTTGGCTCACAAACTGCTCCAATTTGACGGAGACAATATGATGGCCGGGTATGACAACAAGACCGAGATAACGTGACGTCATATCGAGGGCAATTTTTTCTTGTCCAAGCTGCTCCAAGCGACGATGGACGCTTTCAGCCGATGGCAGCCGATACTCGTAGGTGTGGGCCAAGACAATATTTCCGTCCTGCGCACGAGGTAATGCCTAAGTCAGTCAACACTACGCAGTCGTCGGGAGGCTCCGTGAGCCAGGCGACATTTTAGACGCGAGCGTCAGAAAAACAAACCGCATCGGTGCATTTAAAGCCGCCCCAGAAGAGCCGTCCGTCCGTCGTGACTACGCGAAAGTTTTGATTCAAGAGAGATTGCAAGTAGTTTTGCGCTTCATTTTTGTCCATTTGACGACCAGTACCGCTCCTAAACTTTCGAATGCAAGACATACTTGCCATGATGAAGAACAAAGGGTGAAGACAGGGTTAACGATCGTATTCAAGACTGTTGATCAAATAGACAAAATGATCGCCAGCCGTGGACAAAACCGCAACGGGCACATAAAGTGACCGCTGTGTGAAATTACTAAGCAAACAACTTGACCCAGTTGAATCACTTGGTGCCGCACGTCCAAGCTAAACCGAAAAGGAAATCACGGCAACAGAGAGCACGGCTGCTTCGACGTCAACTTTTCACTTGCAGCTTGTTTCTCTCCTCAGTTAGGCCTCCGAGATGATGGGTAGATGTCCAGATACTGCCGAAGCAACTCGGCTTCGCTGCCAGCCTTGAAACTCAGCCTCATATAACTCTGAAGCTTGCGGCCATGGGTGTAAACGGCTTATGGACGGTGATCCAACCATGTGCACGCCCCACGAACCTGGCGACCCTCAACCGCAGGCGTTTGGCCGTTGATGCCTCCATTTGGATATATCAGTTTCTCAAGGCTGTTCGCGACAAGGAGGGGCATGCGCTGCGCAATTCCCACATTGTGGGCTTCTTTCGGCGCATCTGCAAGCTCCTCTGGTTTGGCATCTTGCCTGTCTTTGTCTTCGATGGCGGCGCACCGGCACTCAAGCGCGCCACCCTAAAGAAGCGCCAGAAAAGACGCGAAGGGCGGAGGGAGGACGCTGTCAAAACGGCGGGAAAGCTGCTGGCCGTGCAGATGCAGCGCACTGCAATTGAAGAAGAAGAGCGGAGGAAGAGGGGGCAAAACGCAGACGTGTCCGCACGAGAGGCTCAGATGCAATTGGATGACTCAGTCAATTCCAATGAAATGGTCTATTTGGACGAGATTGGCATGTCGCAGACGGAGAAGCAGCAGACAAGGAAATTCCACAAACAGGATCAGTATCACTTGCCGGAGCTCGAGAGCAGCATTGCGTCCATGGGCAAGCCCGATGACCCTCGAATCATGAGCGCCGAGGAACTAGAGGAATATGCGCGGCAGTTTCACAGCGGAGACGACATTAATTTGTACGACTTCAGCAAAATCGATTTCGAAGGTGACTTTTTCAAAAGTTTACCGGCGCCGGATCGCTACAACATCTTAAACGCCGCTCGATTGAGGAGTCGGCTGAGAATGGGTCTTAGCAAAGACCAGCTCAATGATATGTTTCCGGACCGCATGGCTTTTTCCAGATTTCAGATCGAGAGAGTCAAAGAGCGAAATCACCTCACACAGAGACTAATGTTGGAATCTGGCATGCATGGCACAGATCTGACGCTAGCCGTGAATGCACGCATAGCTGGAGAAAAAGATCGAGAATATATCCTAGTCCGAAACGAGGGCGCCGAGGGTGGCTGGGCTCTAGGTGTGGTAAGCAAGAATAAGGACCTCGGCGAAGCACACAAACCCATCGATGTCGACGCGATTGAAATTCAGCACCAATCCAAGGACAATAGCGACGATGGCGATGACGAGAGTTACTTTGAGGATGTTCCCATAGAAGGCCTCAACCGCCTTCCGAAACCAAGGCCGTCTCAGGGTAGCGGCTGGGTCCAAAACGAGGGTGACGATGAAGATTCTCTCTTTGTGGGCGGCAACACGGGAGAAACCAATGAGCTGATTCAGAGCCAATCGGCAGAGCGCATGCATACGGAGGAGGAAAATGACATCCAGCGAGCCATCGCACTGTCATTGAAAAGCCAGTATTCTATTGATGTTGATGAAGAAGCACGCGTGGATGAGCAGGACAGTGGGCTGGCTGAGAAGCCGCAGTGGATGCAAAAATCTGTTGAAACTTCAAGACCGATTCAAGGAGGCAGTGGCTCTGCGATAGCTCACGTCGTCAACAACCGGGCCAATGCTGCAATCCCAAAGCCCAGCGAGGGAACTGCTGCAGAGAGCGACAGTGACGAAGACATGCAGGCTGTCCTTGTTCGATCTTTGAAAGCAAAGGCAGCTCGTTCAATGCATTCCACTGAGGGCAAGGCAAAGGCCTTGGGGGGACCGCTGCCCTTTCCCAAGCTTGACTGGAAGTCATCTATTTTTGCGAAAAACAGGGCTGTGGAGACCGACCGAAATGCAGAACAGATCACTGCTCCGCAGGGAATGGTTGAGCCGGCTAGCGATATGGCTGGTGGATTCGAAGTCGATTCCGGCGACCAAGACCGCCCAAGACCGCTGCCTCCTTGGCTAGCGGACGACACGGACATCAGAGAATCTCTTCGGAAGCAGAAGAACGTCGAAAGAGAACTAAACGCAGCGGACAGGCAAGAAGCCGAGGAGGAGGCGCGTTTACTAAACCGCCAGATGCAAAGCCAGTTTATCGAGATCGACTCGTCCTCCGATGACGATAGTGATGTTCAAGTCATCGAAGTGCCTCCTTTGCCCGCGCAACCTGCGGCCAATGAGTCCACCAGCTGTGAAAGTGTGGACGAAGGAGAGCAATTATCGAGTGATACGAAGAAGATAATCGCTACTCCGAAAGCGCGACACGAGATGTCACGCAAGTCATCGCCAAGGAGCCTGAATGTTTCCATGCTAAGCGATGCTGAGCCAATTCCATCGACCAGCCCAAAGCAGTTGTCGCCATCACCGGAACCGGAATTTGAAGACGTGGCTGTGACAAAGCCCCTGCTTATCTCGCCTGCTGTTGGGCGTGACATGTCAGCTCTATTCGGCGACGAGCCGGCTGCGGGGAACTTCGAGGCCGGGATCCAGTTTCACGATCAAAGTCGTAATGATGACGATTTGTTTGCAGACGAGGAATACGAGGAATTCAGTGACCCGGAGCACGAGGAGCTCCTGATGCAGATGGCTGAAGAGGCCGAGGAGCATGCTCGCTTCGCCAGTGAGCTAAATCAGAAGTCGGCGGCGCAGAACAGAGAAGAATACGAAAGGGAGCTGCGAGCGCTGCGCAGCCAGCAGAAGAAAGATCGGCGCGACGCCGATGAGGTGACACAGGTCATGGTGACAGAGTGCCAGGCGCTGCTCAGGCTATTTGGCATTCCCTACATCACGGCGCCCATGGAGGCCGAGGCACAATGCGCGGAGCTGGTCAAGCTGGGAATCGTTGATGGCATCATCACCGACGACTCGGACACCTTTCTTTTCGGCGGCACGCGCGTTTACAAGAACATGTTCAATAGCAACAAGTTTGTCGAGTGCTACCTGGGCGACGATCTCGACAAGGAAATGTCCCTCTCGCGGGAGCAACTAATCGCGCTGGCCCAGTTGCTTGGGTCCGACTATACCGAGGGCTTGCCCGGCGTCGGGCCGGTTACGGCTGTCGAGATCCTCTCCGAGTTTCCTGGCAAGACAGGCCTTGAGCAGTTCCGGGACTGGTGGACGGCAGTGCAAAGCCAGAGCCGGTCCAAGGAAGCAGACGCGTCGTCGGGGTTTCGGAAGAAGTTTCGGAAGTCTCAAGCTGCCAAGCTATTTCTGCCGCCCGGATTCCCGAGCCCGGCCGTCTACGAGGCCTATTTGCATCCCGAGGTGGACGACAGCGCCGAGCCGTTTCAATGGGGCGTCCCGG